>CAUYON010025943.1:0-15845 GCA_963573935.1 Arctocebus calabarensis | reverse complement strand
ACTTCTTGTCTCAATGTGTCAAAATCTTTGGTCATTTGGTCTTTGAATTCCTTGACTTCTTGAGATAATTTTTGAAATGCTCCCAGAATTTCTAATTCCAATTTTTCCTCTATTTTATTGATCTTGTTTGCAATCCAAATTCTGAATTTGATTTTGACATCTCAGCCATCATAGGATCATCATTTGTGTCCGCCAAATTGTTCCTTGGGAGGGTTGATCTACTCTGGTTGTTCATGTTTCCAGAGCTTTTCTGCTCATTCCCCCCCATATTTATTTTTCACTATTTGGCTGGGTGAGTAGGTAAGGATAAGTTGGATTGGGGTTTCTAGGAGTAGTGATTGACCAGTCCTTTGCCTGTAAGCTGGGACTGGTGTTTGTACCTTTTCCCCTAGTGTTTTGCCAACCCATACTTTGCTACTGACTTGGAAAATTGGGACCTTCTTGATGTGGTGGGGTTAAGTGACTCTGTCTTATTTTCAGCTGGTCTCTGTCTTACCCTCGAGAATTGGTTGTTCTGTGTTGGAATCTGAGCTGTGGAGAAATACCAGCAGTTAGGTCACCACGCCCCCCACAACAATTGGAAAAGGAAAATCAAACCTTTCCACTAGCACACACCCAGTGTACCATGTTGGAAAGTCCTCGGGTGATTGGCCCAGTTGAAGAGGTCCCAATCAATTGTCCCAGCCAGAACCAACCTCAAATCAAAGAGTTGAAAAGTCGCTGGCAACTAGATAGGAAGAGTCTGCTGGCGGCTTTAGTATAATTCATTCCCGGGTTCTGTGAGCTCAAAAGGGCCTCCCCTAGCCAGTAAATTAGTGTGGGAAGGTTCATGCCTCCTTCCCCACCTTGCCCCTCTGTCACACCCAGTTTCTGGTAACCCTGCAAGGCTGTGATACAGTTCCCTCCAATGAGCAGATGCTCTAGAGGTTTGCACCTGGCTAGGTCACAAGGGGCTCTGTGGCTCCTCAGTCAGTCCACCAGTTATTTCGGTGTTTGCAGGGGGGAGGTGAGGCCTGACAACCTTGGAACTTGATAAGGGCTGGGGCGATTCACTCAGTTCCAGCCACGTCCCTGATTTATGTTGCTGATAGAACAGAACAAGTTTGCAGAATTTCTGCCCCATGGAAGAGACGCTTGGCTGCTAATAGTCCTGACTCAGTCTGTGAGCTTCAGCCCTTTGTCTCAGCTGTGATCCCCTGAGGGCCAGATGCGGCTGAAATTTAGCAAAGCTTTCTCAGCACTGCCACTCAGTGCCTCAGGGGACCTCCTCCCCACTTTGGCCTCCTCTCAGCTCACTTTCCTCTCACTCCTCCAGAGCCAGGAAAACAGCACAGATCAGCAACAGCCCACGGGGCCGGTCAACACCCCTCGAGAAAATGTGCAAGAATCTGGACTCTGTGGGGGACAGACCTCCAGACCTCAGGGCGAAAGTGGAAGGGAGTGCTGGGAGTTTCAACTTGCAGGTAGAGAATATATACAGTTTTATGCCTGGCAGGAGAGTGCCGCAGCACCCTAGTAGGGGAAGGAGGTCCGGTTTTTAGAGTGTCTCTCCTGTGGGGTAGAGTGGGAGGACATTTGAACTCTGCTTGCTTGTTTGTATGGAGGTATGAAATATACTGCCAGCAGCTCTCATGGGGGAGGGGACTCCCATCCACTTGGTGATGTGCTCTTACTTTTTATTTGTATCCTTGGGGTTGCAGGTCGCTCCAGCAGGGTTGATGTGCATTCTTTGACCTTCTCTTTTGGCTCAATTCCAAACCGTTGGCTTTCTTGCTAAATTTCTGTCCTTTAATGGATGGGAGCATCTGCAGAAAGCTGGCTACAGACCGCCATCTTGGCTCCCCCCCCACCTCTCTTTCATATCTTGACTTTCTATTCCTCAGTATGGACTTCATGAACTTTTATTCCCCCCTCCAGCAGGAATGCTAATGTCCAGAAACTCAAGATTTAGATGGTACTTATCATAGCTCTTGACTCCACAAAAGTGATATTCACATGTCAAACCTTAGAGATCATCTCACTGAGCCACTGTGATCTAATCATTGTGGTCAGATATGTGAAGTGCTCTTTTTGGCCAGAGTAAGACTAATGACTATCATTGTGAGAAGGCATGAATGCAAGGTCAACCCCACTCAAACCACAAGGTAGGTGAGCCCAATAGCCAAGTGTAGCTCTTTTATAAAAAGAAGGTAAGTCATAGTAGATTGAAACCAAATAATAAAAATATTTCTATATAATTCTCTATGTCCCATATTCATCTGTGCTGGAATAATCTTTGTATCAGGCCCTTAAGAACTATGTAGGTAATTGTCAGCATCTTGGTTCAGATGTTAAATATTTTCTTCATCAAAATGGTCCTCAACAGTTTCAATATAAAGTTCTCCAGATACATCTTAACTCCATAGAAGTTAAGAAGGGCTTTTCGACTATAATATACCTTGCAGAAATATCTGCGGGTAATTTCTATGAATGACATCTCTCTCCAGCTGTGGGTGTTTCCATTTTCTGGGTGCTTCTTTATTTTAGGTATTCTCTGGCAATTGATTTAAGACAGATACAGCTTAAGGGCTACTGGGCTTTTTGCTAACAAATGACCAAAGGAAAGTGGCAATCTTTCCCAGTTGTCCACATTTGGCTTTTTGCATAATCTGATTTTAAATTTTATACCCTTTTCATTTCTCCATATAAAGACATTTTTAATTAGTATCATAATAATTAATAGAAGTTTCCCTTTTTAAATTGATTTCTATTGCTTATAAAGTATTTCAGTAAGTATCATTGCAGTTCAGTTTCCCAATCCTGAAAGTTGGCATAAACAAGCATCTCTGTGCATGAGCAATGCATAATAATGAGAACATTGCTAATTTCTGATTGGGTATATTCCTTTCTAGTCCCTAACTTAAACAGCAATATACATTCACAAGCTGTAAATTTTAATAACCTTTCTTAAAAATGAAATAAACTTTAATTCCTTCAATTATTTAGACAATGATTCATATCTTTAATATCCAACAAAGTTAGGAACCAAAACATAGTGGCTTTTCTTTCAGGAAGGCTGAAAAATACGTGTGCAACACTTGTGTGAATCAGTAGACATGTGTTTATATTCAGTGTTCTATATTTCAGTGTTGAGACAAGTGGCCTAGGGTGCCCATCTAATTCTATCGATGCCAATACCTCATGTATTGCAATCTCTGGTTCAGCTGCTGAACAATGCATGGCATAAAATCTTATCAATTTTTTTTTTTGAGACAGTCTCAAGCTGTTACCCTGGGTAGAGTGCTATGGCCTCATAGCTTACAGCAACCTCAAACTCTTGGGGTTAGGCAATTCTTTTGCCTCAGCCTCCCAAATAGCTGGGACTACAGGAACCTGCCACAACACCCGGCTATTTTTTTGGTTGTAGTTGTTATTGCTGTTTGGCAGGCCTAGGCTGCATTGTAACCCACCAGCTCTGGTATATGTGGCTGGTGCCCTAGCCACTGAGCCACAGGCACTGAACCTAATCAGTCCTTTTATCACATGATTAATTTTATATCCATATCCTCCAAGGTAAGTTATCAGTAGTCAAGGTTTCTTACAGCTTATCCTTTCATGTTTTTTGCAGGCTACAAATAACACATGTTATTTTTAAAATATTTGGGTTTTTATTAGTCAAAGATGAAATTTTGGATTGTATAGGTTTTCTTATATGTGTTAATATAATTCATTTGGTACACAACAATTTGAAGGAAGAACAAATCTCCTTTTAGGTTATCCTGAGGTAACCACCATCATTAACATTTAGATGAGGAGCTTTGTGTTTACCTCACATACAAATTTTACATAAATCTAACGATAAAGGTTGATTTGCTATTATCATCTGAAAATGTCAGGAACGTGATTGTTTATCTAAAAATTATCTAATTTTTCTGATAATCATGAGTTTTAGGTTCAGAAAGTGTTATTTTGCTGTGGTTGCATTTTATTAATTTAATTTTAAGCAATTGCCATCTATTTTAGCATCTATTGTTTTTCTAGGAGTTTTTGTTCTGAATTTCCTCTATGTGCTGCTTCTTTCTTTCTTGTTCCTCTAGTTGGGTCATTTTTCTTTGAGTAACTCATTGAGGCTCAGGTGGACCCAGTTTTGTCTTCCGTGCCAGGGTTGCACACCCTGCCCGGTACTCGCTGCATCTCTGTGCTGGCTGCCTGCTGGGCTCTATCAGTCACAGGAGCAGGCATTCTGTCAGTTTCCCCTCAAATCATGGAAGTATGCTTCCAGCTCCCATTCTCATCAGCCGTAAAAGCTTACGTTCTTCTACCTTTATGAGCACAGAGGACTTTGTTTCTCTCTCCAGTTGCTCTGAAAACCTCAGAGATCAGCATTCTCCCATAGATATTCGTGTTGGCTAGCTCTGCCCTTCCTCTTCAGAGTCCTTAGATCTCATAGGACAAATTCTCCCCAGGAAACTCTTGCTGATTCCCCATGGTCCTCTTCCACTAGGGCCTAGGCTCTCTGTCAATACAGAAGTGGAAAGCACCACACAGTTCTTCATATCTGAATCCTGAACTTTGTTCGCTCCCTCCAGGTATTACCTAATTTTCAACTCCAGCCTTGGAAGAAGTAATTCACTGGAGTTGTCTTGCGACAGTGGCTGGGATTCTTTAAGCCTCTACAATTCCCACATAATATAGGAAGAGTGCTTTGTTGTTTAATCTCTATAACACCTCTATGAGAAATATATTTTGTCATTGATAATTCAGTTGGTTATTTGTAAATCTCCTCTAGGAGAACTTTCAACTCAAAAGATAAATTCTGTTTCAGACCATATCTTAATAACCCCCCAAATCTTTCCTACTGCATTTCCATAATGCTTTACAATTATTCTTAGTATACAACTGGAAGCAGCTGCTGCTGTCAATCAAAAGTTTGGGCTCAGAATTAAAACTTCCATCCTTGACATAGGGTCTCATATGTCACTCATTCATTCAGTTTCCTGGAATATCAGTTTTCTATGAGGATAGACCTGTATATCCCCATGAGGATCAAAGAGTCCATTTGTGAAATCATTCTGCAAACTGCAAAGACTTCTTTAGCTGTAGAACAATACATTTTTTTCTCCCTCTTAAGATTGTTTTCTGCTGCTCCAGGCTTTGTTGTTACTTTGTTACTCTTCCCTTATTCATTTGTATTACAATTAAATTTTATAGCTCTGTCTCCTCCAACAGATTATGTGGTTCTTGTAGGTTGGGGATGCATCTTATTGTATCCTAGGGCCTAGAACTAGGCTTGATACAAAATGAATGAATGATTGAAGTCTGTCAGCCATAGCTCTGCCAACATCACCAGTGATCTGAACTGCACTTAGGAAGAAATTCCAATCTCTACACTCAGGTCTAGAAAGCTTCTCATGACCAGGTCTTGCTTATTATTCCAGCCACATCTTGGCAGTTTGTGCTCTATTTCCCTCCACACCTCTTTCTGGTCTTTGGCCACACCAAGAAGATACTGAGACTATCCATTGTGTTCACTGGTCGGGAAGATGTCTTTTGCGTGCATTACATACATGGTAAGTCTTTTCTCCTGATTATCTCAGAGTGATGATCCATGGCTCTCAGACAAAAATCAAGTCTAGTCAAGAATATAACCATGTCATGAAGTTTGAAATGTTTTTGGCAACAAAGACTTAAATTCATTTCAGTTTCAAGTTTAAGAAAGTATGTCACTCGTATTTTATTTGAGTAATTTGGTTTCTGATCTATAAAACGAATAGATGATTTTCAGAAGTCTTTTTCAACTTTGAGTACATGATTCAAATTTCTTTGTGAGAAGTAGTAATATTTTATCTCTCCCTACTGATTAATTATAAGCTGCATGGAACTAGGGGATAACATTCAACTGTGAGTTAATTCTACAGGTCGTTTCTTTTTAATGAGTTGACAGAAACAACCACAATGTCTTGCATTTAACCTCACAATTGTAATGGGACTTATCCTGTCAATATTCTCTATCTTTATGGAAACTTCAAGACTCAGAGAAATCAATAATAAAAAGCTTATCAGCACCTGATCTCCCACTTGGGAGTGAAAACTGGTAATAATTTCTTCACAGATGTAACTTTTTTTTTTTCATGATCTAGTTGGTACTCTGACCTTTAACTGACTTTGCTTTTTTCTTGTATCAACACTTGTGAATTTTCTTTCCTTTCCTTTCTTTCCCTTTCCCTTCCCTTCCCTTCCCTTCCCTTCTCTTCTTTTCTTTCTTTCTGACATTTGATTACCCTTGACCAGTACTATGTGCCATGGCCTTTGCAATGCCTGTCTGATCATCTGCAGAAGCTTTAAGTGCACATCATTCTTAAATGTTCTCTTGATTGATATCATTAGGATTGGGGAGGAGGATTGGTTGGTTTTGTTTTTGTTCTCTTTGAAATACTTTATGTAAACAAGCTTGTTTGGGGGTAACAAAAATTTGTTTTCAATTGACTAGTTCTGTGACCTTGAGCAACTAACTCATTTTTCCTAAATCTTCGACACTAACTTTAAAACAATCTTGCAGGTAGCTGTGAAAGCTAAACAAAATAACATATGTCTAGTATTCTTCTCGGTTTCTATGGCCTATTAAGGATGTGATGATTTCAGGTATCACATTGCTTGGAGTCCCCTCCCCACATCCTGCCTTTTGTCATGAATTCTCAGACTTCATTTAAGCCCTTTGAAATTTTACCTTACTTTGCATTTGTCATTATTTCCAAATAGATTCTCTATTACCCTACTTCTACTGAGAAGATTGCTATACTTAATTAAAATGTTTATTTTAGGCAATTTCTAAGTCTGAAGATACTTAAAAGATACCTTATTTGAAAGAAGACAAATTTTAATTATATTCCTAACTCTAACCCACCGTTTGTCAATGTTTTTTAATTAAGCTATTGTTTCCAATGTCTCCTGTTAAAATGAATTTGAGGAGAGTTGACTCATTTATTCTTATTCAAAATGAAACATGTGATCTACTAAATGGCAATGTGATATGTGTTCAAGAGCAGAGATGCTGGTGCCAAATGGCTAGCATCCAAATCCTGGGTCTATCCTCTCTTTGGTATGACTTTAGAAAAGTTAACTGCTGAGCCTCAGTTTTCTCATTTGTCAAATGGGAGTAACAAATAGTATATACGTCATAGAATTATCATGAACATTAAATATGCATGTGTGTATATAAATCTCACATACCCATAGTAGGGTCCTATAATAAACACTGTAAAAGTGTTAGGTGTTATCACTGTCATCATCATTTCTACTTTTTGATATTCACTGTGAGAGACAAAATAATAGAGGATTAGACAATGTAAAGTTTTTCTGGCTCATGTAAAAATCGAAGCTCTGCTCCAAGAAGTTGTTCAGAGATCCAGATTTTATCTCTTTTGTTGATCTCCTATTGCCTAGGACAGAGGCAAATAAACTTTCTTCATAAAGGGCTAATAGTGAATACTGTATCTTGGAAAGTTTTATGGTTTTTGTCTCAATTACTCAACTCTTCTCTTGCCATAGATATGTGTAGATGAACAGGTGAAACTGTGTTGCTGACCTTGCCCCAGCATAATGCTCTCCCTTAGGTGAAGAGTGCTGATTATGCCACAGCCATTCTGGACTGTGAGGACAGGACAGGAAGAAGTGGGGAGCAATATCTTCTTTTGGAGGGCATCCTCTGGAACGTGTATACTTTAATTGTCACTGATGTCCATTGGTTAAAATTTAGCCCTGGCAAAAGAGAACTTCAAAAGTGGGGTCTGTGTCTCGATTGCTGTGTTCCCACATAAAACTTGGGAGATTCTTCTATAAAAGTAGAAAGGAAGAATGGATATTTGGCAGACAGGTCATGATTTCTGCTGTATATTTGCATAGTGAATTAATTTAAAATATAAGTTGGCTTTCCTCATAACAAAAAGCAGGACTGCACCTCCTCCCATTTCCTCCATGTGACCAATCCAGGTATCTGCCTTATACAACTGCCTTCTACTGACCACTTCTCTGTGGGACAGCTAGATAACTCCTACTTGAGTGGGCCTGCTGGCCCTCACACTCCCTACCCCTTGTGGACTGTGCAGACATGCCACAGTGACTGCCTCCTAGTCACAGTATGACCTTCTGGAACTTGTGCCTGCTTGCTTTAAACCCACCAATTAAAACTCCCCTGTTTGGATAATGCCCTAGACTAATAAAAGCATTGACTCAGATGCGTCTCCCTCCTTGCCTGCATTTCTTGACTTCTGTCTGTGTGGTCTTCAAATGTGCTGTGTGTACCCCTGGGGACCTGTAAGTAATAAAATCTTTATTTTCATTTATGTCTCTGTTAATCAATGGCAAGGTGTTCTTCTTCTTAAATATCCTAAATTAAAACATTTTTATAAATGTATAAGAGAAATATGTATTTTCTTGGAGATAAAAGTAATGGAAGGTCTGGTTCATTATAGAGTATATAATTAAATATCCCTTGTTTGAAATTCTATTGACAAAGAAGTATTTCAGATTTTTTCAAATTTTTGAATATTTGCATAGGTAGTATATAAGAAGATATATTGGGGATGGGACCCAAGACTAAATGTAAAATTCACTTGTTTTTCATATATACCTTTTACATCTAGACAGAGAGTAATTTTACATAATATTTTAAATAATTTTATGCATGAAGCAGTTTTTACAGCATTTTGACTGTGACACATTATAGGATGTTAGGTGTGGAATTTTCCACTTACGACATTATGTCAAGTGCCCCAAATTTTTGGATTTTGGAGCATTTTAGATTTAAAATTCAGATTCAGGGTGGATGTTCAACCTATAATGCACAAAGCATGTTCATAGTCTTCTAAAAATCTTATATATTCAACTATTCTGTAAGATTATATTCAGTATACAAAAGATGAAATTAGACCTCAGAAAAGTTGAGGTTTTCCTCAAGATTACATTGCTATTTGTTGAGTGGGTCGTGCATTCACCTGCAAACTCAGTGTCCTTCCTACTCCATCCAAATGTCCTTTGCATTGTTAAACTATTGTATCAACTGCTATTTGGGAAGTTATCAGTGTCTAGTATAGACTGGGAACAATTACCAGTAGGAAAGATATTTGATATTAGTTTTCCAGAGATGCTATAACAAATTACCTCAAAATTGCCATTTAAAAATACAAATTTATTATTATGCAGTTCTGTAGAGCAGAAATCCAACAGTGGTCAAACTCACTTAAAATTGAGATAATGGCAGGGCTACATTTTCTTTCTGGAGGCTTTCTTGGAAAATCCATTTCCTTCACTTTCCTATTTTCTAGCGGTGGCCTACAGTCTTTGGATCATGGCTCCTTCTCCCCAAGACCAAAGCCAGCAAAAGCAGGTTGAGTACTTCTCATGTAACAGATTTCTGATCAATGCAACTGGAGAAGGTTGTGGATTTTAAGGACTCGTATGAGAAGATTGGGCTTGCTGTATAAGTTAGATAATTCCTCCATCATAGGACCATACCTTTAATCACAACTTCCCAGTCCCTTTGCTATCTGAGATATATTCATTCATATAGTCCAGAGATTAGGGTGTAGGCATTTACAGGGCTATTAATCTGCTCATTGCATTGGATAAACTCTTTTCCTCCCAACTTTTCTTTGCATCCTAATAGTTGTGATCTAAAATTTGATATGAAGATGTATAATATATGGTTCATATATTTTGAAAAATTAACAGGACAGGTAGGGCAATAATACAGTCTCATTAGAATATGATTTTAGCATAAACTAGGAAGAAGAAAAACGGTAGTATTCAAATACAGACCTAGGTATAGTTATAAATTTTAGTGTATACCTTTATACTGTCTAGCATCCCAAACCTAGGACCAACTGTTGTGGGAATGGAGACGTGAAGAAACAATAGCTTTGCCTCAGGTGCAGAACTCACTCCTGTAATAATTATTGAGAGATGCAAGAAACCAAACTACACAACTTTAGATGGCGTGTGGCAAATCATCTTTATTTTGGGCCACCTTATATACCCTGGTGGTCACATACACACTTAATCTATGATCTATAGCCTTTTACCATTATCTAACTTCTTCTATCTAAAATTAACCTGTGAAAAAACATTGAGTCTGCAAAAAACCACAATACTTTCTGATTTTACATTCTTTTCAGATGTGTCAGCTTTTTTTTTCTTGAGACCCAGAGTTTCAAGCTGTCACCCTGGATAGAGTGCTGTGGCATCACAGCTCACAGAAATCTCCAATTCCTGGGCTCAAGTGAGTCTCTTGCCTCTGCCTCCCAAGTAGCTGGGACTACAGGCACCTGCTGCAATGCCTGACCATTTTTTTTTTTTTTTTTTGGTTACAGCCGTCATTGTAGTTTGGTGGGCCCAGGATTTGAACCTGCCAGCTCAGGTGTACATGGCTGGAGCCTTAACCACTTGAGCCATAGGCCCAAGCCATGTGTCAGCTTTTGAACAAAGTATCTAAATAAAGATCACAAAGGAATCTACAGAGGAATTGGAGAATGAAACCCCTTCAAGCACACACTTAGTTAACCCAAAATGGATTTATGACTTTGCTTCTCTACAGAGCAGAGTTCTTCAGGCCCCAGGACATTATGTGCAGTCATCCTCTGATCTGTATCACCAGGGGTGGGGTTGACAGCCCCTAACCTCCTGGGCTTAATGGAAGCATACTTTTAGAGTCACTGTTTTTATGGACTTTTACCTCTGGGCAAACAGTCTCAGGGTATGCTTGGGGGGCCCCAGTTCTCTTACTTCTGTATTAGCATAAGCCATTTTAACTCATTAAAGGTTTGCCTTTGTGTGGCTTATGTAGGGTAGTCTTCTAACCCTACAACCAACCAAGGCTTTTTATGGTTTGAAATGTAGTTTACCTTGAGAATTCAAAAATTGAAGACATGAAAATTACAAAAATGCAATCATAGGGTTATCGTTCTAAGTATCCCATCCAAATTACATATAAACATGCACTTGAGGCCAATGCCAAATTTTCCATTTCTCAGTACTTCAAAGATCTTTAGTCCCTAATCTGAGACCAACTGCATGTTTTTCTTTTAAAACTGAAATCTCTCTGGTATAACCAGGGCCTTCAAGCTATATCTTCTATTCCAGGACCTGAAATCCCAGCAAAAGCCTTGACATTTATCACAGTGTAACAAATCTGAATTTTAGATGTAAGTTGGACAGAATACATTATTTTGAGTCACTAACTGTAATACTGGTAATAAAACCTGCTTGTAAATGGTGTTTTACTCAGCTAAACATTTACCAACTCTTCTAGGGCAAGCATTGCATTTGATACTTACGCAGATGGTAAGTCTGCAGACATCTTTAAGATGAATTAAGTTCACAATATAAAACAAAACATTAAAATGCCTTTCACATAGTAGAGCTCAGCATTCTTGTCTTTATTGTATTGACCTGGAAATCCTCCATGGGAAAAAATAAATTACTTCAGGGTACTACAGTCACAAATTATTCATGTGAAAGAATATCTTCAGTTAGACTATCCTTGGAACTTATTTCTGTTCCTGCAGAATAGATGCTAAAGAGATTTCTTTAAAAATAAAGTAATAGGTTAGGAGGAGCCAAGATGGCCATCTGTAGCCAGCTTTCCACAGAGGTTCCCATCCAGAAGGAGAGTTAAAGGACAGAAACTCAGCAAGAAAGCTGATGGTTTGGATCTGAGCCAAAAGAAAAGGTCAAAGAATGCACATCAACCCTGCTGGGGCTACCTGAGACCCCAAGGACACAAACAAAAAGGTGCAGAGCACATAACCAAGTGGACGGGAGTCCCCTCCCCCATGAGAGCAGCTGGCAGTATATTCCATACCTCCATACAAATAAGTGAGCAGAGTTCAAATGTCCTCCCACTCTACCCCATGGGAGAGACCCTCTGAAAACCAGACCTCCTTCCCCTACTAGGGTGCCATGGCACTCTCCTGCCAGGCATAAAACAGTATATACTCTCTACCTGCAAGTTGGAGTTCCTGGTATTCCCCTCCACTCTCACCCCAAGGTCTGGAGGCGTGTCCCCCACAGAGTCCAGATTCTTGGAGATTTTCTCGAAGGGTATGGACGGGGCGTGAACTGTTGCTGATCTGTGCTGATTTTCCGGCTTGGGAGTGGTCAGAGGGGAGTGAGCCAAGAGGAGACCCGGCTGGAAAGAAGGTCTCCTGAGGCATGAAACAGCAACCAGCTCTGGGAACATTAGCAGGAGAGCTACACCCCTGGAGATGTTTTGAGGAGACACTCCCAGTCTTCTGGGCGGCCAGGGGAAGCGGGTGGCTTCTCTGGTGATAGCCACCGGCAGAGCAGACTGGCAACCAAAGCCATGCCTTGAAGGATATACCTGAGGCGGTACCGGCCAGGACACAGTGCAGGGATTAGAATACTCACAGAGAGGCTGCTTTGCTTACCTTCAGACGAACCTGGCCCTCAGGGGATGAAAGCTGAGACAAAGGGCTAGAACTCACAGACTGAGTCAGACCTATTTGCAGCTCCAGTCTGATCAGGGAAAATAGCCTTGACAGAAAGAAATTCTGTGAACTTGTTCTGTTCCAGCAGCAACATCAACCAGGGACAGGACTGGAACTGAGTGAATCGCCCCAGCCCCTATCAAGTTCCCAGGTTGTCAGGCCTCACCTCCCCCTGCCAAACAGTGACAGGGAGTAGTGGACAGGGAGTAGTAGTAGAGGAGCCACAGACCTCCCTGTGACCCAGGCAGGTGCAAACCTCTGGAGCATCTGCTCATTGGAGGAAACTGGATCACCACTGTTACCACCAACTGGGTGTGACAGAGGGGCAAGGTGGGGAAGGAGGCATCAACCTTCCCAGACTAATCTACTTGCTGGGGGGGCACCTGCCTGAGCTCACAGAGCACTGGAGTGAATTATACTAGAGCTTCCAGCAGATCCCTGCTATCTAGTTACCATAGACTTTTTAACTCTTCCATTTGAGATCAGTCCTGGCTAGGACAATTGATTGGGACCTCTTCAACTGAGCCAATCACCTGAGGAATTTCCAAAGTGGTACCCTGTGTGTGGTAATGGGAAGGTTTGATTTGGCTTTTCCAATTGTTGCGTGTGGGGGGTGCGGTGACTTAACTGCTGGTACTTCTTCCAGGCTCAGATTTCAATCCAGAGTAACAGATTCTCTAGGGTAAGACAAAGACCAGCTGAAAATAAGACAGAGCCACTTAACCCCACCACACCAAGAAGGTCCCCAGTTTCACAAGCAGTAACTCTCTACAAGTCCTTGGCAAAACTCTAGGGGAAAAGGTGCAGACACCAGTCCAAGCTTTCAAGCAAAAGACCGGTCAATCACTAATCCTAGAACTTCCAGACCAAATTGTCCTTATCTACTCATCCAGCCAAACAGTGTAAAATTAATCATGGGGTGGAATCAACGGAAAAGCTCTGGAAACATGAAAAACCAGACTAGGTCAACACCCCCAAGGAATAATTTGGCGGACACAAGTGAGGATACTATGCATAAACAGATGGCTGAGATGTCAGAAATCGAATTCAGAATTTGGATTGCAAACAAGATCAATAAAATAGAGGAAAAGTTGGATTTAGAAATTCAGGGTGCATTTCAAAAATTATCTCAAGAAGTCAAGGAATTCAAAGACCAAATGACCAAAGATTTGGACACATTGAGATAAGAAGTTGCAGCCCTCAAAGATCTGAGAAACAAAGTAGAATCCCTCAGCAACAGAATGGAGCAAGCAGAAGAAAGGATTTCTGACATGGAAGACAAAGCTTTCGAACGTTCCCAAACCAAGAAAGAGATAGAGAAATGGAAGGCAAAAATAGATCATTCTCTCAGACTGCTCTGGGATAACTCGAAGAAAACCAGCATTTGCCTTATAGGGATACCTGAAAATGATGAAGTACTCTCACAAGGCACAGAGTCTCTTCTCTATGAGATTATGAAAGAGAATTTTCCAGACATGCCAAGAGATTCTGAAATTTAGAAAGCAGACAGGTTCAGAACCCCAGCACAACTCAACCTGAATAAAACATACCCCAGGCACAGCATAATTAAGATCACTAAAGTTAATATGAAGGAGAAAATTTTGAAAACAACCAGATGCAAGAAATCTATAACCTACAAGGGGAAGAATATTAGAATAACTGCAGATCTCTCTGATCAAACCTTTCAAGCAAGAAGAGAATGGACATCACTTTTTAATCTCCTAAAACAAAATAACTTTCAACCCAGGATCTTGTATCCAGTTAAACTGAGTTTCATGTATGACAGAGAAATTAAATACTTTAATGACATCCACATGTTGAAGAAATTTGCCATAACTAACCCAGCTCTCAAGGATATTCTCAGAACTATTCTCCATAATGACCAGCGTAATCCTCCAACACAAAAATAAACTCATCCAGAAACTTTTTATCAGAGTCCAACTCACACAGCGAAAAAAGGATTAAAAATGTTCACTAGATTTTCTCAAGATTTATCATTGGTTTCAAATAATGTGAATGATTTAAACTGTCCTCTAAAGAGGCATAGGTTGGCTGACTGGATACAAAAACTCAGACCAGATATCTGCTGCATACAAGAATCTCACCTCACCTTAAAAGATAAATATAGACTCAAGGTGAAGGGATGGTCATCTATATTCCAGGCAAATGGAAAACAGAAAAAAGTAGGTGTTGCAATCTTATTCACAGATACAATAGGCTTTAAACCAACCAAAATAAGGAAGGATAAAGACGGACATATCTTATTTGTTAAAGGTAATAATACAATGAGATTTCAATTATTAATATTTATGCACCCAACCAGAATGCACCTCAATTTATAAGAAAAACTCTAATAGACATGAGTAACTTGATTTCTTTCATCTCCATAGTAGTTGGAGATTTTAATACTCCTTTAGCAGTGTTGGATAGGTCCTCCAATAAGAAGCTAAGTAAAGAAATTTCAGATTTAAACTTAACCATTCAACATCTGTATTTAACAGACATCTACAGAACATTTCATCCTAATAAAACTGAATACACATTCTTCTCATCAACCCATGGAACATACTCCAAAATTGATCACATCTTAGGTCACAAATCTAACCTCGGCAAATTTAAAAGAATAGAAATTATTCCTTGCATCTTCTAGGACCACCATGGAATAAAAGTTGCACTCAACAATAACAGGAATTTGCATACTCAAACAAAAACATGGAAGCTAAATAACCTTATGCTGAAAGACAGATGGGTCATTGATGAGATTAAGAAGGAAATCACTAAGTTTTTGGAACAAAGTGACAATGAAGACACAAGTTATCAAAACCTCTGGGATACTGCAAAGGCAGTCCTAAGAGGGAAATTTATAGCACTATAAGCCTTCCTCAAGAGAACAGAAATAGAGGAAGTTAACAACTTAATGAGACATTTCAAACAACTGGAAAAGGAAGAAAATTCTAACCCCAAACCCAGCAGGAGAAAAGAAATAACCAAAATCAGGGCAGAATTAAATGAAATTGAAAACAAAAGAATTATACAACAGATCAATAAATCAAAAAATTGGTTCTTTGAAAAGGTCAATAAAATAGATAAAGCTTTGGCTACTCTAATCAGGAAAAAAAGAATAAAATCTCTATTTCATCAATCAGAAACAGTAAAGACGAAATAACAACAGACCCCTCAGAAATTCAAAAAATCTTTAACGAATATTACAAGAAACTTTATTCTCAGAAATATGAAAATCTGAAGGAAATTGACCAATATTTGGTAGCACGCCACCTTCCTAGACTTAGCCACAATGAAGTGGAAATGTTGAACAGGCCAATATCAAGTTCTGAAATAGCATCAACCATACAAAATCTCCCT
>CAUYON010025941.1:0-85070 GCA_963573935.1 Arctocebus calabarensis | reverse complement strand
TAGTCCCAGCTACTAGGGAGGCTGAGGCAAGAGAATCGCTTAAGCCCAAGAGCTGGAGGTTGCTGTGAGCAGTGTGACGTCACGGCACTCTACCCAGGGCGATAAAGTGAGACTCTGTCTCTACAAAAAAAAAAAAAAAATTTGGAATCACACCCTCTCCTTAGACTTAGCCCAGATGAAATAGATCTTCTGAACAGACCAATTTCAAGCACTGAGATCAAAGAAATAATAAAAAATCTTCCAACCAAAAAATGCCCTGGTACAGAAGGCTACACACCACAATTCTATCAAACCTTCAAAGAAGAGCTTATTCCTATATTGTAGAAATTATTCCAAAAAATTGAGGGGGAAGGAATCTTCCCCAACACATTCTATGAAGCAAACATCACCCTGATACCAAAACCATTAAAAGACCCAACTAAAAAGGAGAATTTCAGACCAATTTCACTAATGAATATAGATGCAAAATTTCTCAACAAAATCCTCGCCAACAAATTACAGCTTATCATCAAAAAAGTTATACATCATGATCAAGTAGGTTTCATCCCAGGAATGCAAGGCTGGTTTAATATACACAAGTCTATAAATATTATTCACCGTATCAACAGAAGCAAAACCAAAGACTATATGATCCTCTCAATAGATGCAGAAAAAGCATTCGATAAAATCCAGCATCCTTTTCTAATTAGAACACTGAGGAGTATAAGTATATGGTGGCACATTTCTTAAACTCATTGGAGCAATGTATGACAAATCCACAGGTAATATTTTACCGAATGGAGTAAAACTGAAAGCTTTTCCTCTTAGAACTGGAACCAAACAAGGTTGTCCTCTGTCACCATTACTATTCAACGTAATTCTGGAAGTTCTAGCCAATACAATTAGACAAGACAAGAAAATACAAAGTGGGCAACACCCGTGGCTCAAAGGAGTAGGGCGCCGGCCCCATATGCTGGAGGTGGTGGGTTCAAACCCAGCCTCAGTCAAAAACTGCAAGAAAATACAAAGCATCCAAATCGGAGCAGAAGAGGTCAAACTCTCCCTCTTTGCTGATGATATGATCTTATATTTAGAGAACCCTACAGACTCAACCACAAGACTCTTGGAAGTCATTAAAAAATATAGTAATGTTTCAGGATATAAAATCAATGTCCACAAGACAGTTGTTTTTCTATGTGCCAACGACAGCCAAGAGGAGAAGTTAACTAAACACACACCTCCCTTCACCATAGCCCCAAAGAAAATGAAATACTTAGGAATATACCTAAAAAAGAGGTGAAGGACCTCTATAAAGAAAATTATGAAACCTTAAGAAAGAAAATAGCAGAGGACTTTAACAAATGGAAGAACATACCATGCTCATGACTGGAAAGAATCAACATTGTTAAAATGTCCATACTTCCCACAGCAATTTACCAATTCAACGCCATCCCTATTAAAATACCAACATCCTATTTTCAAGATTTGGAAAAAATGATTCTGTGTTTTTGTATGGAACCAGAAAAAAACCTGTATAGCTAAGGCAGTTCTTAGTATTAAAAACAAAGCTGGGGGTATCACCATACCAGATTTTAGGCTGCACTACAAAGGCACAGTGATCAAGATAGCATGGCACTGGCACAAAAATAGAGACATTGACATTTGGAATTGAACAGAAAACCAGGAAATTAAACCAGCAACTTACAGCCACCTAATCTTCAATAAACCCAATAAGAGCATCCACTGGGGGAAAGACTCCTTATTCAATAAATGGTGCTAGGAGAATTAGATATCCACATGTAAAAGACTGAAATTGGACCCGCACCTTTCTCCACTCACAAAAATTGATTCAAGATAGATAAAGGACTTAAATTTAAGGCATGAAACAATAAAATTCCTCAAGGAAGGAATAGGAAAACTATTGGAAGATATCGGCCTGGGGAAAGACTTTAAGAAGAAAACTGCCCTGACAATAGCAATAATAGCAACAATAAACAAATAGGAATTAATTAAATTGAAAAGCTTCTGTACAGCCAAAGAGACAACAACCAAAGCAAATAGACAACCTACCCAATGGGAAGGGTTACTTGCATATCCTGACTCAGACAAAAGCTTAATAACTAGGATCTATATAGAACTTCAATTAATCCACAAGAAAAAAATCAACAATCCCATACATCAATGGGGAAGAGAGATGAACAGAACCTTCTCTAAAGAAGACAGATGAATGGGTAGCATACACATGAAAAAATGCTCCTCATCCCTAATTATTAGAGAAATGCAAACTAAACACACCCTGAGCTATCATCTAACCCCACCAAGAATGGCCTATATCACAAAATCTCAAAACTGCAGATGCTGGCACAGATGTGGAAATAAAGGAACACTTTTACACTGCTAGAGGGACTGCAAACTTTTTAGAAGGAAGTATAGAGAAATTTGAAAAAACTCAACCTTGACCTCCCATTTGATCCTGCAACCCCATTACTAGGCATCTATCCAGAAGGAAAAAAAACCTTTTATTATAAAGATACTTGTACTAGGCTGTTTATTGTAGCCCAATTTACAATCACTAAAATGGGGAAACAGCCTAAGTGTCCACCAACCCAGGAATGGATTAATAAGCTGTGGTATAGGCACACTATGGAATGCTATTCAGCCATTTAAAAAAATAGAGATTTTGCAGCATTTGTATTAACCTGGATGGAGGTGGAACACATTATCCTTAGTGAAGCATCACAGGAATGAAGAAATATGAATCCTATGTATTCAACTTTGATATGAGGACAATTAATGACATGGTGGGACAGGGGAAGGGGAGAGCATAAAAAGAAGGAGGGAGAGGGTGAGCATAAGGAAACAAAAAAAAAAAGAAAGAAGAAGAAAATACTGACTAATTCTCACATAAATTGGATTTGATTTTGACTAAAGTACCTTACTTAAACATTAATTTTTACTTCAACTTGTTAATATGTTCTTTAGGATACAGGATACTGCATCCTCATTTATAAGTGAATTATGTTTGTAATTTCCCCTTTATAATAATATATTTTTTCCAATTTTAATATCAGATGTATCCAGATTTTGAAGTATTTCTTCTTTTTCTATTGTCTATAAGTTTTGGCATGATCTTTTTTTTGGAATTATCTTTCATTTTTATTTATAAATATTGTCTATTTTTTGAGACTTCGGGAAAAAAAAAGAAGAAGAAGTTAATTGAAGACTCCATACTGATCCTCAGAGTCAAAGTATTCTATAATAGACATACTCTTATTTGGCAATATGAACATTACTTTCTTTGCATTACTATTATTATTATTATTATTAATACTTCATTGCAGCAATCGTCTGATTTCTTTTCTGAATGTATTTATCTTCATTCATTCTTTGCAAGGTTTTTGTTTCTAGTCCTTACCTTAAACAATAACCTTGTTATTATTGTTAAATTTTAAGCCTTTTTAATTTTGTGAAGGCAAAAAGTATAAACCTAATAAACACATGTATATGTAAAAATAAAATAAAATTAAAAGCAGGGGTTGCAATTCTGTTTGCAGATACAACAGGATTTAAACCAATAAAGATAAGGAAAGACAAGGATGGACACTACATATTTGTCAAGGGAAATACTCAAAATGAAGAGATATTGATATTTAACATTTATGTGCCCTATCTAAATGCTCCTCAATTTATAAAGCAAACCCTAACAGAAATAAGTTGCTGTCTTCCAGCACTATAATAGTTGGAGATTTTAACACTCCTTTGTCAGTTCTGGATATATCCTCCAAGAAGTAACTAAACAAAGAAATAATAGACTTAAATTTAACCCTAGAACAAATGGACTTTTAACAGATATCTACAGAACATTTCATCCTAATAAAACTGAATACACATTCTTCTCATCAGCCCATAGATCACCTTACAAAATGGATCATATCATAGGACACAAATCTAATCTCAACAAATTTAAAAGAATAGAAATTATTCCTGTGTTGTCTTGGACCATCACGGAATAAAAGTTGAACTCAAAAGCAACAGAAATCTTTCTACTCAAATAAAGTCATGGAAACTAAATAATCTTAGGCTGAAAAATAACTGGGTCAAAGACAAGTTTAAGAAGGAAATCATCAAACTTTTGGAATAAAATGATAATGATAATAAAGACACAAATAATCAAAACCTGTGGGATACTGCAAAGGCAGTCCTAAGAAGGAAATTTATAGCATTAAAAGCCTTCAACAAGAAAACAGAAAAAGAGGAAGTTAACAACCTAATGGGACATCTCAAGCAACTGGAAAAGAAAGAACAATCCAACCCCAAACCAGGAGAAGAAAAGAAATACCCAAACTTGGAGAACTAAATGAAATTAAAAACAAGAATCATTCAGAAGATGAACAAAAAAGAAAAAGTTGATTCCTTGAAAAGATTAACAAAATTGATAAATTCAGCTAGCCTAACCAGAAACAGAAAAGTAAAATCTTTAATAATGTCAATCAGAAATGATAAAGGAGAAATAACAGCAGAAACCACAGAAATTCAAAAAATCCTCAATGATTATTATAAAAACTCTATTCTCAGAAATATGATAATCTGGAGGAAATGGACCAATACCTAGAAGCACACCACCTTCCTAGACTCAACCAGAAAGATTTAGAAATTTTGAATAGAGCTTTATCTAAGAAAATAGGCTTAGATGGGACATTTCTTAAACTGATGGAAGCCATCTACAACAAACCCACAGCCAATTATCATATTGAACGAAATAAAATTGAAAACACTGAAAATAGCATCAACTATACAAAATCTCCCAAAAAGGATAAGTCCAGGACCAGATGGCTTCACATCAGAATTCTACTAAACCTTCAAAGAAGAACTAGTACCTATATTACATAACCTTTTTCAAAACACAGAAAAAGGACTCCTCCAGGCTCGGTGCCTGTGGCTCAAGGGGCTATGGCGCCAGCCACATACACCTGAGCTGGCGGGCTCGAATCCAGCCCAGGCCCACCAAACATCGGCTGCAACCAGAAAAAGGACTCCCCCATCACCTTCTATGAAGCAAATATCACCTTAATGCCAAACCAGAAAAGGACCCAGCAAAGAAAGCAAACTATAGACCAATATCATTAATGAATATTGATGCAAAAATACTCCATATGACACTAGCAAACAGAATTCAATGATACATCAAAAAAATTATACACCATAATCTAGACAGTTTTATCCCAGGGTTACAAGAATGGTTCAACATACATAAATCTATAAATACAATCAACCACATAAATAAAATAAAAAATAAAGACCATATAAATCTATCAATTGATGCAGAAAAAGCTTTTGATAATATCCAGCATCCTTTCATTAACTAGAATACTTAAGAAAACAGGCTTAGATGGGACATTTCTTAAACTGATGGAAGCCATCTACAACAAACCCACAGCCAATTATCATATTGAACGGAATAAAATTGAAAACATTTCCACTCAGATGTGGAACTAGACACATCCTAGACAAGGATGCCCTTTGTCTCCACTGCTATTCAACATAGTAATGGTGGTCCTAGCCAATGCAATAAGGCAAGAGAATGAGATCAAAGGTATTCAAATGGGGTCAGAGAAGGTCAAACTCTCACTCTTCACAGATGACATGATTTTATACCTGGAAAACCCCAGAACTCAAATATAAAGCTTTTACAAGTGATTAAGGAATACAGCAGTGTCTCAGGATACAAAATCAATACTTACAAATAAGTAGCTTTTATATATGCCAACAATAGTCAAACTGAAAACATAGTCAAGGACTCTATCCCTTTACAGTAGTGCTGAAGAAGATGAAATAGCTGGGAATTTACCTAACAAAGGAAATGAAAGATCTCTGTAATGAAAACTATGAAACCCTCAGAAAAGAAATAGCTGAAGATGTTAACAAATGGAAAAACATACCATATTCATGGCTGGGAAGACTCAACATTGTTAAAATGTCTATACAACCCAAAGTGATCTATAGATTTAATGTAATCCCTATCAAAGCACCAATGTTATACTTTAAAGAGCTTGAAGAAATAGTACTTCATGTTATATGGAATCAGAAAAAATCTCAAATAACCATTACTTAGAAATAAAAACAAATCAGGAGGCATCATGTTACCAAACTTCAGATTATACTATAAATCTACAGTGATCAAAATAGCATAGTACTGGCACAAAAATCGAGGTGTTGATATATGGAACAGAATAGAGAACCAAGAGATGAACCCAAGTATATACTGTCATTTGATCTTTTATAAGCCTTACAAAAACATACATTGGGGGAAAGAGTCCCCATTTAACAGATGGTGCTGGGAGAACTGGCTAGTGACCTGTAGACGACTGACACTGGGCCCTCACCTTTGTGGCTCAGTGGGTAGGGCGCTGGCCCCATATACCAAGGATGGCAGGTTCAAACCCAGCCGTGGCCAAATTGCAACAACAACAAAAAAAAAGCTGGGAATTGTGGCAGGTGCCTGTAGTCCCAGCTACTCCAGAGGCTGAGGCAAGAGAATCACCTAAGCCCAGGAGTTGGAGGTTGCTGTGAGCTGTATGACACCACAGCACTCTACCGAGAGCGATAAAGTAAGACTCTGTCTCTACAAAAAAAAAAAAAGAAAGAAAAAAAAATTGATTCTCACTGGATAAAAGATTTAAACTTAAGACACAAAACTATAAAAATACTAGGGAAAATGCTTGAAGATAGTGGCCTGGGAAAATATTTTATGAGGAGGATGCCCCTGAAAATTGAAGCAACACCAAAAATATATCACTGGAATCAGATAAAGCTAAAAAGCTTCTGCACAGCTAAGGACACTGTAAGTAAAGCAAATAGACAGCCTTCAGAATGGGAGAAGAGTTTCAGACAAAAATCTGATAACTAGAATACACAGAGAATTCAAACTAATCAATAAGAAAAAAACAAACATGACTCGGCGCCTGTGAGTCAACGGGCTAAGGCACCAGCCATGTACACCTGAGCTGGCGGGTTCCAATCCAGCCCAGGCCAGCCAAACAACAATGACGGCTGCAACCAAAAAAATGACCAGGTGTTGTGGCGGGAGCCTGTAGTCCCACCTACTTGGGAGGCGGAGGCAAGAGACTCGCTTGAGTCCAGGAATTGGAGGTTGCTGTGAGCTGTGATGCCACAGCACTCTATCCAGGGTGACAGTTTGAGGCTCTGTCTCAAAAAACAAACAACCCCATTTCTTTGTGGGCAAGAGACTTGAACAGAAACTTTTCTCAAGAAGATAGGCGCATGGCTTACAAACACAAGAAAACATGCTCATCATCTTTAATTATCAGAGAAATGCAAATCAAAACCACTTTGAGATATCATCTAACTCCAGTAAGACTAGCCCACATCACAAAATCCCAAAACTTCAGATGTTGGTCATGTGGACAGAAAGGAACAATTCTACACATCTGGTGAGACTGCAAACTAATACTGCCTTTTGGGAAAGAAGTATGGAAAATTCTCAAGGTAATAAAATTTGACCTACCTTTTGATTCTGCAATATCATTACTAGGTATCTACCCAGATGAACAAAAATAATTTTACCACAAAGACATTTGCACCAGAATGTTTACTGAAGCCCAATTCACAATAGCCAAGTCATGGAAGCAGCCTAAATGCCCATCAACCTATGAATAGATAAACAAATTGTAGTATATGTATACCTTGGAATACTATGCAGCCATAAGAAAGTGAGAGACTTTCTGTCTTTTACGTTTACCTGGATGGAGCTGGAACATATTCTTCTTAGTAAATTATCTCAAGAATGGAAAAAAAAGTATCCAATATACTCAATACTACTAAGAAACCAATATATAAACACTTATACATTCATATGAATGATGAAATACAAAGATAATCCAGACAGAAAAAGGGGAAAGGAGGGGGGCAAGTGGAGGGAGGGTACTTGATGGAATCTCACGTAATGTGCACAACGCAAGGGTACATTTCAAAACAACTAAGAGTACATTATAAATGCCATACCACCAAAATAAGTAAATGAGGTGATGGTTATGTTAGTTTGATTTAAGCATTCTACATTGTATATCAAATCATCACATTATATCCCATAAATGTATACTGTTATGATTTAATAAAAATTAAGTTTAAAAAAATCAATATAGTAATTGTTAGACTATTTTTTTTTCCTGTTATGGTTAACTGCCAATACAATGTCAATCTTACGCGCAAGCATTTTCTCATTACTGACAGAAAGTATAGGTTTAAAAAGCTATCTACAACATACGAAACATTTCTAAGCATGTAAATTCTGGTCTTAAACCTAACTGCTTACAGACTTAAGCTCTCCATAGTATACTTATGACAGAAACACACCCAGGTATATCTTAACTAGCAGGAAATTTAGATTATTAGTAAGGTGAAATAGCACAACCTCTGAAGTATCATGCATTTAAACCTGCCTTAAGTCATGTGCATCTATCTACTAAAATGAAAAGAGGAAAGGAACAATTATTTTTCAATACAACTATGCATGAGGCTCTATGCTAGGCACTTAACATATACTCACATTATTAAAATAAACCTCAGTGGTTATAAGTGTAAGTTTTTAAGATCAGATAGACCCATATTTGTCTTCTGATACCACCAGTTAATAGTCTTTTTTCCAGATTCAGTTTCTTCATATCTAAAAATGCCTAACACATAGATTTACTGAGGATTAATTTACTAAGATCATTAAATAAGATAATATTACATTTAGAATTAAAGAAAAAATGCTAGTTAAATTCATTTAAAAATGCCAACAAGGGGAGAGAAGGCTGGGCTAAGAAAGACATATTTGAGGGCAATAAAAGTGCTGTTTATCAAACAATGTCTTTTGCAGCAACATGGTTAGAAATGGAGACCATTATCATAAGTGAATTATCTCAGGAAGGGAAAAACAAAAACCGTAGTTTTTCACTTATATGTGGGAAATAAAAGATGGCTATATGGTCATACAAAGTGATATAATAGACATTGAAAACTCAGAAGCAAGAAGGATAAGTAATTACCTATCAGATATAATGTGTACCACTCATGCCACGGGTACACTAAAAACTCTGACTTCACCACTGTATGATCCATCCAAGTAAAATCACATGTACCCCTAAATCTATTAAAATAAATAAATAAAAAAGAAAAGTGCTGGTCCAAATGTACTGCCAGGCTATACCACCCAACCCTCCATCATATAGAAAACTACTTCTTTTATGTTTCTTATAGGAATTTATCCCATAGAAAAATTTGCTTGTATTTACATTAGATAAAAAATGAAGAGGCTGGGCGGCACCTGTTCAAGGAGTAGAGTGCTGGCCCCATATACTGGGGGTGGTGGGTTAAAGCCCAGCCCCAGCCAAAAATGCAAAGGAAAAAAGAAAAAAAAAAGAAGAAGAAGGGGAGGCCCAGTGCCCATAGCTCAGTGATTAGGGCACCGGCCCATATACTGAGGCTGAAAGGTTCAAACCCAGCCCATGCCTGCTAAACAAAAATGACAAGTGCAAGCTTGTAGTCCCAGCTACTTGGGAGGCTGAGGCAAGAGAATCACTTAAGCCCAAGAGTTTGAGGTTGCTGTGAGCTGTGACACCATAGCACTCTACTGAGAGTGACATAGTGAGACCCTGTCTCAAAAAAAAAGGAGGGGTCATAGTCTTTTCTAAAAAACCTATTACACATCAATTCTTTTTTTTTTTTTTTTGAGACAGAGCCTCAAGCTGTCACCCTAGACAGAGTGCGGTGCCATCACAGCTCACAGCAACCTCCAATTCCTGGGCTCAAGCGAGTCTCCTGCCTCTGCCTCCCAAGTAGCTGGGACTATAGGCTCCCGCCACAACGTCCGGCCATTTTTTGGTTGCAGCCATGATTGTTGTTTGGCTGGCCCAGGCTGGATTTGAACCCGCCAGCTCAGGTGTACCTGGCTGGCACCTTAGCCAGTTGAGCCACAGGCGCCGAGCCTACACATCAATTCTATTAGGAAAAATTTCAATGCAATTCAACAAAAACTTCTTGAAAACTTCCTAGTTACATGATTCTCAATGGCAAAGATTATCTCTTCTTCATCTACGAATCTTTAATACTTAGCTAATGCCAGAGATAAAAGAATCCAGTAAGTAATTCTGGGGGAAAACAGTGCATCTACTGAAATACAGACTATCTATTATTAACTCAAAGGCAAATGATTCTTAAAGAAAAGAGAATCTATTTCTTATTACATTTATTTATAGCCTATAAAACTCACATATTTCTATTATGAAAATTAAACCTGTGTGGCTGTTCACTTTCTAACAATATTGAATCTTACCGCCTGCTTGCATTAAAGTTAAAACGGTTTTATATTATTTTACTTACCCACAGTTTCTACATAACTTTGAAGCCAGGGAAAATGCATTCCTGTACCAGAGAGCACAGACGTTTTCACTTGGCCATCCTTTGCGACAGGCCTTGCCAATTCTTCACTGAAATTACTCATACCTACTACAGAGAGTATCAGTTACTTTCTGTATATCTTAACCCACAGGCTTTTTTGAGTCACACAGAAAACAGCAATCTTTTTAACTGGTAAAAACCATTTGATCAGCAAAATTCATACCTGGTTGCTCTTTCAAAGTAAAGAAAAATGATTTTAATTGTGTCAGCAACAGCCAAAATGAATAATCCATTCAAAAACAAAAAGACTGAACCATTACTATTTCAAGCACATACAAAGATAAATAAGATATTGCCCTCAAAAAAGAAAACCTAAGTTTAAAGAAAGAAACAGCAAAATGTACAATAACAAAATAATATGACAAGTACAATAAGAACATGAGTAACATTTAATATTTATTGGGCCCTTAGCATGTACCAGGCATCGGCATGATGTAATCGAATCCCCACAGCAAATCCTGAGCTAGGTACTATTATTTTCGTCCACGTTAACGTTGAAAAACCAGGGAGGGGCTTAGTGAAATTATGTAATCTGCTTACTGTCACAAAAAAAGGTCAGGGCAATATTCTAGGAAAAAGAGCACCAAAATACTCGGCAAGACTGGAATCCGGTGTGTAGAGACATGCCAGGCTGGTTTGGACTTAATCCTCAAGATGCTCAGGGCCCCACCCCCTCATTTCCCGTATAAAATCGAGTATTCGTGCCATTCATACCATCTCCCAGAAAATGTCCCTCTTCTCTGCATTCCCACAGCACCACCCGAGTTCAGGACACCTGCAAACTCAGGCCAGCTTACTGCATCAGCTCTCTAAACAGTCACCCTGCTTCTTCATGTGAAAGTCAGGGTACCCTTTCAAAATTCAATTCTGCGGTTAGAAGCATGAACTTGGAGTCACACTTGAATCTGAATCCAACCCACTGTGTATTCTGGGGAGTAGTTACACAAATCCTACCTCCCCAAATCCTCAAAGACCCAAACTGGTGTCAGGCAGTTGCCATGGTAACCTAAGCTTCTCCAACCCGTCTCCCCTGGTGCTCAGAACTCAACAAGGTTTCAGGACATTAGAAAACATCAGAATAACACTGAGGAATCCTAACACTCTCGCGTTCCATTAAACCACAGACGATTTCCGCGGCACTTACCTGCTTGAAGCCAGATTCCCTCGGTAAACTCACTCTCCAGACTCCGGAACACGCGACGAAACCCTCAGCGGAAGCGGAGTTAAAGAGCGCTTGGTGTGAGCATGCGCAGAACCGGCCTAGAGCGCTCCGGTGCGCAGACGTAGCCCCACCCCTAACCCCTCCTTCGGCGAAGCGAGATGACGTGAGCCTCGCCCCTCCCCTGCAGGTGACCCAAGAGGTGTGGTAGACTGCCTCTCTGCCGTTGGTTTGGCCGGAGTGTTACGGCTTCGTCTGTCTCAGATAGCTGGAGACTTCACTGCAAATGGAAATCGGGGCGAAGGTGTGGAGTTTGCACCGACGGAGCAAAGTACATGCACCTTTCCCGAGAAAATAACTATAGGATGCGCGCCTCGCGGAGAGAGGCTGGGGGCTCCTAACAAGATAAATTCATACATACATAATCTTTTAATTGCTTTCAATTAAAAGCAAGTTCTCTGTTATTTCAATTTTAGCTTTAATTGCCCCAACTGCCTTCTCCATGGAGTAAGAATCTCCTTATCCTTCTTAGCAAAGGTGGACCTGTCTGGGGTCAACTTTCATGAGAAACATTCTCAAAAGTATATGAAAACGGTGTCTAAAGTAAAATGGTTAAAATCATGTGACATGAGTGACAGTTAAGGAGTTCTAGGGACGGTGGCTCTGGAAAACGGTCAGAGCCCCGGGGGAACACAATATGCTTCTCCAGTATTTGGAGAGCTGATCTGTGAAAAACAAGTCAGACTATTTTTTTCACAGTGTCAGAGAACACACAGGACTAATGAGTGAAAGCTGAAGGGAAACTGCTTTAAAGTCATTGCAAGAAAGAATTGTTCACAAATAAGGCTACATAAATAACATATGCTGCCCCAGCAATCGCTGAGCTTTCTTTCTGAGAGTGAACCATGTGAGTAGTGTCAGAGGGGAACTTAAAGAGGCTAGTAACAGTTTGTGCATGGGTTCATTAAAGTGCTCCACTTATTTGATTCTAGGTTGTCTTCATAAATAATATGTAGTAGTTATGGGCTTACAAGAAAAAGTTTCATTTGCCATTAGCTCTTGACTTCACTCAAGCCTGTACACTAACTCTGCAGACAAGCCTAACCTAAATGATGATATGGTCCATGAGGATACATATGAGAGATCATAATCATTAGCTTCTTCTAGTCTGGCTACATTCTTTCCCTTAGCATGAAGTAGAAATTCACCAAAACCAATCCAGAAGTGATTTGGCTAAAAGTTCATGGTCTCCCAAAAATAAGGAAGAGTGTTTTCATTCTCTGTAAGTCTTTAAACACCTTGAGGCTTCAATAGATAGAAGTGCGAAACTTAAGAGAGTTGTTAATATTTTTATATGTCCTACTTACCACTCCCCTTTCCCATGGTGTAATTCTGGTAGAAAATGGATTGGGGAGAGGAGAGTTAAAAAAAAAATGACAATACCATATCACATCCAATAGCATGAATAAGATTTAAAAAGGCATGACAAAAATGAAAACATAAAACATGCAAAAGGTTATATAGATACCAGTTGAGAAGCATATATATTACAAGGAAGCAAAAGATGTTCTCACAATCACTCTGAGCTAAAAAGCAACTTAATATGGTGATAAATTATATTTTAAAGAAAACTCTACAAACTGTCATTTAGAGAATCGTATTCCCGTGAATCCTTCCTAAACAATCTGTTACAAAACAGACTTCACACAGCCAAAATTAAAGTGATATCCTCATAGACTACAATATAGCACAGAATAATGAAAGGAATATGGCGAAAATAAAAGCATGAAAACAAAAACATTTCACGTAATCATGTGCTGAAAACTCTAAATAAAACTAGTGGGATTCTAGTCTTTGATGCAACACTATATCCTCAAAGGCCCAGCTTTTTCTTTTCTCTGTTTTTTCTTTCACCTGCTTAGTACCCTGAGCTTTACTATGTAAAGAAACACAGGAAGTAGAAAGGATACCCTGCTAAAGAAGCTACATGAAGAAAGCTCTCCTAGAATATAAAAGACAACATAGAACAAGGCCACATGGAACCAACAGTCAGGGACACTAGTTTAATGCAACTACAGAAGTGAGTCCAGCTGACAACACATTGAGCAAAAGTGAGCTGTTCCAAATGAATCCTGTACAAACCCCTGACTCACAAAATTATGAGCAAAAAATGACTGTGATTTGATCCACTAAACTTTGGATGTGGTTTCTTACACAGCAGTAGATAACTGAAATAATGATATTGATGATTTGCATCTTTAATCTTTTTTCATGACCAGGCTTGTTAGAGACTGCCAGTTTATTTTTACTGTTGTCAGAAAACAAACTGCAAATTTTCAGTGTTTTTATTTTTTTGAGATTTATTATATTGTCCGGAATATAGTTTATCTTGGCAAATGTTTCATGAGCACTACAAAAGATTATGTTCTGCAGTTGTTGAGGATTGTGACTATGAATGCCTGTTCAGTTAAGATGTTGATAATTTTGTTCAGATTTCCTATTTTGTTCCTCATTTTTTGTATGGTGTTACCATTAGTTATTGAGATAGAGTTGTTGAAAACTATGATTGTGGATTTGCTTCTTTCTTTCTTTTTGCAAGCTTTTCTTTAACATATTTGAAGCTCTGGCATTGAGCATAAAAACATTTATGGTTCTTATATCTTCCTGATGAATTGGCCATTTTATCATAATGATAATTAATCTTTCTTTATCTCTAATAGTAATCCTTATCTTGAAGTAAAATTAATCTGATATTAATATATCCATTACAGCCTTCTTAGCTCAGTATTCGCATCATAAATCTTTATCTTTCTACTTGAAACCTATCTACATCTTTTATTTAATGTGCTTCCCTTATAGACAACAGATAATTAATGTTTGCTATTTTTAATCCAATTCATTTAATGTTTGTGTTTAGTTCATTTGTATTGCTTGTAATAGTTAATATTGTTGAATTTAGGTCTATCATTTTGCTATCTGTTCTCCTTGTCCCATTACCTTTGTGCTCCTATGTTCACTTCTTGACTTCCTTTAAGTTAATTAATGTTTTTGTATTTCATTTTCATTCCTCAGTTGGCTTCAGCTATATCTCTTTGCATTGTTTAATTCAGTATTTCTGAAAATTATGTTATACATTTTTAATTTATCACTGTCTACTTAGAGTTAAAATTGTGGTACTTCACAAAAAAGAGCCTTGCAATAGGCTTCTACTTAACCACCTCCCAAGTCTTTTGTTGTATATAGTACTATGTATAGTACTACTTTTGCATTAGTCATATGTATTCAAAAAAATAAGAGAAGAAAAATATATATTGCCTTTTATTGATTTGCCTACATTTTATTATTTCCAGTGCTTTTCATTTCTTCCTGTTTCTGGTACATTATCTTCAAAAATAGCTGCCAAAATTGTTTACATTCTTATACATGCACATACATGTTAAGAAGACAAGCCCATGCTTCTATCCCTTGGATCTGGGCTGGTGTTTTAACTTGCTTTAATGAACAAAGCGCAGTAAAAATGATGTCATGCCAATTCTAACCAAAGGCCCCCCAAACCCGTACACCATTCAGTTTCATATAATAATTTTCAGAAAACTGAAATAAATAAACTAGTTGTGTTCTAGTTTTAGATTTGAGGAAAGACTGCATCTTCAGAGGCATAGCTTTTTTTGCTTTTTGCTTTTTTTTTTCCTTCCCCTACTAAATACCCTAAGCCACTATGTAAAGAAACCTAAGATACTCTGCTAGAAAAGCCACATGAAGAAAGAGACCCTAGTGTGTAAATAGGGTGTAAAAGACAACATGGAAAGAGGCCACATGGAACCAATAGCGCTTTGGTTTCATCTCAGACCATGTAGCCTAAATCAGGGACTAGCTTAATGCAACTACATAAGTGAGTCCAGCCAACAAATAAATACATTTAGTCTAGATTACTAACTAACAGAGAGCATTTGCAGCAAGATAGGCCTACCCCACCAGGTCAGCCAGGACAGCTAAATTATCAGACATATGTATGTAGTTATTTTGGAATTTCCAGCCCTGGCCAAGCTCCCAGATGAATACAGCCATATAAGTTACCATAGCCAAAGATCCAAAGCAGGGAAACCACTCACTATGGCCTGCTAAGCTGTGGGAGAGGGATAAATAAGAAATGATTATTATTTTAAACTATAAAATTATTACATAGTAAATAATAACTAAAACACTATCTCCTTTCATCCTGAAGAATTTTTTTAGCAATGCTTATAATGAAAGTCTATTGGTGTTGAAATTTCTCAGTTTTTATCTGAAAATGTCTATTCTCCCTTCAGTTTATATTTTTGGAGAATATATTTCTGGATATATAATAGACTTATGGATTGGCAGTTTTAATCTATCAGTACTTTAAACCTGCCCTTTGACTTTTGACCTCTTATTTCTTATAAGCTTTAGTCATTTTTGCCAATATGTAATGTATCGTTTTTCTCTGGCTGCCTTTAAAACTTTCATTCCTCACTTGGTTTTTTGCAGTTTGACTAATGTACAATTTTATTTGTAATTAGCCCACTTGGTAGTCACTGAATTTCTTACATCTTTCCATTTCTTCTTAATTAAGATATTTTCAGCCATTATTGCTTTAACATTTTTTCTGTGCAATTATGCATTAACTCTTCTTCTGGAATTCCAAGTATATGTAAGACCACTTGATGTTGATAGGTTATGGAGTCTCTTTTTATTTTTTTTTCTTTCTGATCTTCAGACTGGATACTTGTACTGATCTATCTCCAAGTTAATTTTTTGTTGTTTTTGCAGGATCCAATCTACTGATAAGCCCACTTACTGAATTTTTCATTTCAAATTCTATACTTAGTTCTTGAAATTTGTCTCTTTTTAAAAGTTTCGTTTATATGCAGACATTTCCTCTTTATTCACTATGACTTCTTTCTTTGTAGACATTGAAATTATTTATAAAAGTTACTTTTTTCCAACACCTGAATCATCTCGTAGCCATTTTTAAGACCACTTTTTCCTCCTTAGGATTCACATTTTCCTATCTCTTTGCATGGCTAATAAAATTTAATGTATGCTGAACATTGATGCGTCATGGGGAGTCTGGATTATATTTTCTTGCTTTAAAGACTATTATATTTTGAATGACACACAGGTTAAATACTGGTGGGTTCTTTTGGTCATGTTAGGTTTGCTATTATTCATTTTAAGCATGATTCTATTTTCCTTTTAAACTTCATTCTAGCATGTTGCCCTTACTATTTTGTGTGGTTCTTTCTCCTAAGATCTGGATTCTTTAATTAAGTGCTCAAGGTATAAGTCAAGTTCTTTACTTTGGCTGGGATGGAAATCTGTCTCCCAAGCACTGTGTGACTTTTCAGTATGACCTTCCAGCCTTCTTTCTACAGCAAGCAAGCTCTGTTAAGCCTTGTAGGATCTCATCTGGCATATTTATATCCCCAGTGTATTTCCTTACAAGCTTTTAGTATTGTCCCACACAGAGACGTAATAGCTAAGATATGCTAGCCCACAAAATTCCAGCCATTTCATCAACCTTGAACTCTAATCATTTCCTCTTCAACTCAGCAAGAACCACCACTTCACTTGAAATTCGCCTTCCTGATTATGAAGATCACCTGCATGGTTTGCGCTCATGGATCACAGTGATGGCCTGTTCGTGAATGCCTGAAAACAATTACTTTAAGTAATTTTTCTGGTCTTAAACTCTTTTGTGATAGGAAGGCAAGTTTATCCGTAAACTTTATCATGGCTCAGAGTATTATAGAAGTTCTCAATTCCTATGTCTTTGTCCATCAATAATGATGGAGACACTCACTGAACAGGCCAAATTTTGTGGAAACTCTGAAATGTGTCACAGATTCAACAACAATTTCATGGCACATAGAACCCAAAATATACCAAAGGAGTAAACCCCAAAATGGGTCTCTGAAAAATAAACTGGCCCAAACTTGTAAATGATCAGACTTAAATGATCACATATTTTACCAATAGCTTTATGAGCATGAAATCTACAATAACTAGAAAAATAAAAGTTAATGGATGGACTCTAAACTTTCCACGATAAACCAAAACCTCTTGTGATACCTTAAAAATGATAGTTCTGAAAGTATTGCAACATATTAATGAACATATTCCAAATATTAGCATGTTCTTTCCCACTATTTTGGAAAATCAAGTTATTATCCTCAGTCCAAAAATTAGATTCACCTCAAAATTCACTAAAAAAGACTTTTTAATATCATCAAAATGAACTTCATCAGTTTTTTTCGCCTCTGACATGATATAGTGCAAGATTTATAGTCCTAAATGCACACCTTCTACAAGAAGAAGATATTGGTCCTGACAAAGTAACAGTTCCATGATCCCATTTCAGACAACTCAGTCTAGTCATAAAAAGAGGAAAAAATGTTAGGGAATTCTATGTCAAAGGTCGGAAAACTTTTTCTGTAAAAAGACAGTACATATTTCGGACTTTACATGCCAAATGAAAAAAAAAAACTGTAAAGCAAACTTACTTGGATCTACAAGAGCTTTGGCTTTTCTTTTGTCTTAGATTTTATGTTGATATTGTAACATATCAGATAAGAGAAACTAAAGAATGTAGAATATTTACAACCACGGGTGCTTTGTTAAACTGGTCAGATTTTAAGACATGTCTCAAGCACTGCATCTCAAACTGGAAGGGTGGTACCATTAATATCAAGGGGAGTTTGGAAATGTATGGGAAGAATTTTTATTTTCCTACAATGGCTAACGATGCTACTAAAATTTCATGACCAAATCCAGGAATGTTGTACATTTGTACTTTGTACAAACAAGTACCTGCTCTAATTTAACTACAACTGTATTTTCCTATAATTCTATCAAAATGGTAGAGTTTTTTTTAGTCAGATTGTTCTGTTATACTATCAACTTAAATGTGATTTTTCCTTTTTTTAGTTTAGAATATTTTTTGAGACAGAGCTCACGCTGTTGCTCCAGGCTAGAGTGTCATGGCATCATCATAGCTCACAGAAATCTCAAACGCCTGGCTTCAAGTGATCCTCCTGCCTCAGCCTCCCAAGTAGCTGGGACTATAAGGCACCCACCACAATACCTGGTTAATTTCTCTATTTTTATTTGAAATATTTCTTTTATAAAATTTTTTAATTTTTTTATTAAATCATAACTGTATACATTAATGAATTTATGGGGTACAATGTGCTGATTTGATACACAATGTGGAAAATTTACATCAAACTTGTTAACATAACCATCACCTCACTTACTTATTTGTTGCTATAAAACATTTATACTCTACTTTTAATAGTTTTAAAATGTATCATTGCATTATGTACATTAGGTAAGGTCCCATCAAATGCCCTCCCTCCTCCTGACTTCCCCCCTCCCTTTCCCTCTCCCTCTTCTTCTCTCCTACTTTCTGGACTATAGTTTTGTTTTATCATTCATATGAATATGTAGGTGATTGTATATAGGTTTTATAATAGCATTGAGTACATTGGATATTTTTTCTTCCATTCTTGAGATACTTTACTAAGAAGAATATGTTCCAGCTTCATCCAGGTAAACATGAAAGATGTAAATTCTCCATCTTTTTATGGCTAAATAATATTCCATGGTACACACATACTACAAGTTGTTAATCCATTCATAGGTCAGTGTGCACTTGGGCTGCTTCCATGACTTGGCAGTTATGAATTGGGCTGCAATAAACATGCTGGTGCAAATGCAAACGTCTTTGTTGTAAAATGATTTTTTACATTATATTACATCTGGATATATACCTAGTAGAGGATCGAATGGCAGGTCTACTTTTAGTTCCTTGAGTATTCTCCAAACTTCTTTCCAAAAAAGGCGCTATTAGTTTTCAATCCCACCAGCAGTATAGAAGTGTTCCCTTTTCTCTATGTCCGCAGCAGCATCTGAAGTTTTGGGATTTTGTAATGTGGGTTAATCACTTGAATTAGATGATATCTCAAAGTAGTTTTGATTTGCATTTCTCTGATGCTTAAAGATGATGAAAATTTCTTCATGTGTTTGTAGCTTGTCTTCTTCAGAGTCTCTTGACCACAAAGAAATGGGTTATTTGTTCTTTTCTTATTGATTAGTTTGAGTTCTCTGTGGATTCTAGATATCAGACTTTTATCAGAAAAATAATCTGCAAATACCTGTTCAAGTCTCTTGCCCACAAAGAAATGGGTTATTTGTTCTTTTCTTATTGATTAATTTGAGTTCTCTATGGATTCTAGTTATCAGACCTTTGTCAGAAAAATAACCTGCAAATATCTTCTCCCATTCTGAAGGCTGTCTGCGTGCTTTACTTATTGTGCTCTTGGCTTTGCAAACGCTTTTTAGTTTGATCAGATCCCAGTAACATATATTTTATGTTGCTTCAATTGCCAGGGGTGTGGGGTCTTCTTTATAAAGTATTATAAAGCAGGTCAATTTCTCCAAGCGTTTTCCCTGCACTCTCTTCTAGTATCTTTATAGTTTCATGTCTTAAGTTTAAATCTTTTTTTTTTTTCTTTTTTGAGACAGAGCCTTAAGCTGTCACCCTGGAAAGAGTGCTGTGGCATCACAGCTCACAGCAACCTCCAATACCTGGGCTCAAGCGAGTCTCCTGCCTCTGCCTCCCAAGTCGCTGGGACTATAGGCGCCCACCACAACGCCCTGCCATTTTTTGGTTGCAGCCGTCATTGTTGTTTGGCGGGCCTGGGCTGGATTCGAACCTGCCAGCTCAGGTGTATGTGGCTGGCACCTTAGCCCGTTGAGCCACAGGCACCGAGCCTTAAGTTTAAACTTTTTATCCAATGAGATTCAATTTTTGTTAATGGTAAAAGGTGAGGGTCCAGTTTCAGTCATCTACAGATCGCCAGCCAGTTCCCCAGTACCATTTGTTAAATAGGGAATATTTCCCCCAGTGACTGCTTTTGACAGGCTTATCAAAAATCAAATGACAATAAGTGTCTGGGTTCATCTCTTGGTTCTCTATTCTGTTCCATAAATCTACCTCCCTATTTTTGTGCCAGTAAAATGCTGTTTTGTTCACTATAGATTTATAATATAGCCTGAAGTCTGGTAATGTGATACCTCCTGATTTGTTTGTATTTCTGAGTAATGTATTGGCTATTCGAGATTTTTTCTGATTCCACATAAAATGAAGTACTATTTTTTTAGGATCTTTAAGGTATGACAATGGTGCTTTAATAGGGATTGCATTAAACGTATAGATTACTTTGGGTAGTTGGGCATTTTACCAATGTTGATTCCTAGGGTGGCACCTGTGGCTCAGCGACTAGGGTGCCGCCCTATATAGGGAAGGTGGCAGGTTCAAACCCAGCCTCAGTAGACCTGCAAAACAGAAAAATAGCCAGGCGGTTAACTGTGGCGGGCGCCTGCAGTCCCAGCTACTCGGGAGGCTGAGGCAAGAGAATCGCCTAAGCGTAGGAGTTGGAGGTTGCTGTGAGCTGTGTGACGCCACGGCACTCTTCCGAGGCCGATAAAGTGAGACTCTATCTCTACAAAACATAACAAAAAAAAAAATGTTGATTCTTAAGTCAACATACCAGCCATGAGCATGGTATGTTTTTCCATTTGTTAGCTATTTTTTTTCTCAGAGTTTCATAGTTCTCTATATAAAAAGATATTTCACGTCCTTTGTCAGGTAAATTCCCAGATATTTCATCTTCTTTGGCACTACTATAAGAGGAATAGAATTCTTAACTATATTTTCGACTTGACTATTGTTGGTGTATATAAAAGGGATCTGTTGTCCTTGTGGCAATGGGCCTTGCACCTGGAATTTGTTCACAAGAATCCTCTTTCTTGGAGCCACAGGTTGCCACAATGGAGATGATGTGTACTTACCTATCTTCTTTCCTATCTCAGCTCCCCTCCTTCAGTTTCAGAGGCCAGATCTGTCCAGAATCTCTGCTTCTGGTCAGAAGCCTCTGGCAAAAGTTGCCTCTAGTTGGCCATCTTCCTTCCCCACTACTTTGATTTCTCTATTTTTAATAGAGACAGAATCTCACTCTTACTCAGTATGGTCTCAAACTCCTGAGCTCAAGTGATCCTCCTGCCTCAGCCTCCCAGAATGTTAGCGTTATAGGCATGAGCCACCACACTTGGCTGATTTTTCATTTCTTTGTATTCGTCAAGAAGAGTAAATGTGTTTAACATAATTATGAGAAATAATAAAAGGTTGACTAAAATAGGAGCTTAATGATGTCTTATAGCTATTACTTTTTTCCCTGTAGATATAATGCCTTGAGAAAGCTTATGTTTTTTAATTAAAGACTTCAGATTCATAAAAATGGCAATGAAAATCTCTATTCCCCAACAGATATCTCAACCTCTGATTGGAAGCAAATAAAATCTTCAAGCTGGTGGGGTGTGGTGGCTCACACCTGTAATCCTAACACTCTGGGAAGCTGAAGCAGATGAATTGCTTGAGTTTAGGAGTTCAGGACCAGCCTGAGCAGGAGTGAGATCCCTGTCTCTATGAAACTAGCTGGGCGTTGTGGCAGGAACCTGTAGTCCCAGCTACTCAGGAAGCTGAGGCACTTGACCCCAAGATTATGAATTTGTTGTGAGCTATGACACCATGGCACTCTACCGAGGGCAACAAAGTAAGACTCTGTCAAAAGTAAAAAGAAGAAAGAAAGGAAGAAAAGGAAAGGAAAGAAAAAAAGAAAAGAAAAGAAAACCCTGGGGCTTTTGACATGGCCACTATTATTCTTTCTCTCTTTTCTAGAGCTTCTGTGAGAGCCTAGCCAAAAATATTTTAAATACTAAACACAATTTTAAGCTTTGTTTTTCTTTCAAATACATGTGTGTAAAATAATGTACAAATATAGCTTATGAATCTGATGTTAATTTCCAATTTCTTATTGCTAGAGCTGTGGCTTTCTTTAAATGTGCCCAGTCTAAGATATGCTATATAACAGTGATTTTCAACCAGTGCCTGGTACACTGGTGTGCCACAAAAATTCCTAAAGATCATAAATTATTTTCAAAAGAAGTTTAAAGCACATTACGTATGTTCTTTTTACTCTGCTTTTTGATCAACATAATTTCAGTGTGCCACGAAGTTTAACTATAGGTTCAATGTGCCATGAGATAAAAAAGCTTGAAAAGCACTGCTATACAAAATATACACCAAATTTCAAAGACTTCATATGAAATAAAGACCATAAAATATCTCATTAATTTTTACATTGATTGCAAGTTGAAATGATAATATTTTAGCTAGGTTTCATTAAATAAAACATTAACATTAAAATCACTTGTTTTTCCTTTTTAAATGTAACTTCTAGAAGATTTAGATTTCTATGTAGCAGTCATTGAATTTCTATTGGACAGCATTTTTTTTCTAGGGAATTAGTGAGTGATAAGGAAAATATCAGGTCACATTTAAATTCTCTGTTCAGTTATTCTCGTCTGATGCCACTTATTCCATACCATTTCACATCCCATATGGACTTAGATAGGGAGAAATGTTCTTACTCATTATAGAGAACTTGTTTTTTCCTATTCAGTATACTCACTTGAGTCTAGTCTTCTTAATGGTATTTATTTTTATGTTTTTTATTTTATACTGCATGTATTAAATAAAATGCTAAAGACTCAGGAGGTTTGATTTCCCTCAGTGTATGATCTGTGACAGGTTGGCTATGATTGTGTGATATCCTCAGAAACCGATTTTTTCCTTCTCAGCTCTCATTGAGTCCTCCAGGAGGCGCTTTTGATCTTCCAAGCACAGGCTGGGAGGATGTTACTGGATTTGCAGACTTTTATTGAAAAGAAAACATTTTTTCCATTGTGGGCATTACCTAAAAAACATCTCCTTTGTGATGAAGTCATTGATTGGCTCTTGTTGCGCCATCAAGTATCTCTGTTGGTTTTAACAACCTGGGATTTTGCTATTTAATGTTTTAAACAGCAAAAAGAGGCAATCTTTTTATAAATTATCAGATTTTCTTCTTAAAGAAACATTATACAGTTTTGACCTTAGCTTCAATTTTATAGAGGAAGAATCTAAGACTCAGAAAAGCTCATGGCTTGCCTATGGTCACACAATTAGGTTTCTGATTCTTAGTTCTGTGCTTTCGACTCTGTTTCTTGTCTTTATCATTGTCCTAGTAGGAAGTAATTTGTATCTGAAAACTAAGTGACAAGCAAACTGTGGAAACTGAGTTATAAAGGCCACACCCTGGAACCTATTCTGCATTTATTTCAAAGCACCAAATATTTGACTTCTCTGAAAACAGTGCCAAAGTAAATTAGGCTGAACCGGAAACAGGAACTTACATACACACCTATGTATTAGTGGCAATTTCAGATGTTTGAGTTTCTTTCTTCCTACAATAGAAATTAGAAAAATATTTGTGAGGCCTAGACAAATAGTACATGCTGATAGAAGACTTTCCCTTGTTTATTACTCACTCTTAACTAGAACATGCTCTTTGATATGACTTTTTATTGTGAGAAGACATTTCACCCTACTAACCATGCCCAACATAAACTTCTATGCTCCCTGGTTTTCAGAACACGACACTGGCTTAAATTTCCCTTTGGTTGCATGATCATTTTACTTAAAGGCTGATAGCTTTCTGTGTTTTATTCTATTAAATCTAAATTCTTATGCTTACATTTTAAGGGGTTTCATAATCTCACCCATGCTAGCCTCCCAAATTTTCTCCCACTGCTCTAAAAGAATCTTTTTTGATTTCCTTACTGTACTGTTAAATATATTTCTTTCTTCTGTGTCTTTTCTTATGTTGTTTTCTTCATTTTCACTTTCTTCTCTTTTTAGAACCCAAATCCTGTATTTTCACCAAGGCTCAGCTCAAATCCCACCACCATCCCTTAGTTTCCTCCTCCTTTTAGCTCTTCAGTGCTCAGAATTTGTACCAAAACATATTTGAGCACTTTTGTACGGCCGGACAGGGTTCTTTGTACAACCCCTGACCCTTGTTCTTACTAAGAGAGGAAACTGATGCTAGCAAGAGAGGTTTGTTTACCTTTTAGGAGTTCCCACTCTGACAAATATAATAAGGATCCAGAATCATCCTCTGCTCCTGTGAGTGAAGCCCAAACTGGTTCTCCTTGGGCTTCTTTGGGTAAAGGTAGACCCACCTCCTCCTAGACCCTGGACACACACAAAAAACCCTATAGGAAGGGGGAAGAAAAGAAAAAAGACCCCAGGATGCCCAGCAGGAAAATATAGTGTGCAGGATGACCTGAAAGAACAAAGATATGTATGTTTGTTATTTTTCTGATTCACTACGATGTGACCAATCATAATGCTTCTATCTTTATAAGACCTTTACTAGGATTTACCTGGTTTATAACTCTTCAGTTACTTATTAGGACAGCCAAATTGCATCGTTTTCTGCCTAATGTTATACATTTTTCCCATATCAGTTATTTGACAACTCTATTTTGGTACAAATGATATTTAAGGATTTAAATTGTACAGTTTTATGAAATTGTGACATATGCATTTATACCTGAAATTATCCCCACAATCAAGAAAAAAAAAGCATATCCATCACTCCCAAGTTTCTTGTGCCAATCTCTTCCTTACCATGACTTCTTTTTATGTATTGATTTTTTTAACTGTATGCATTTAATGGAGTTTAATGTGATGATTTGATATATAATGTGGAATGCTTATAGCAAACTAATTATCATAGCCATCACCTCACTTACTTATTTTTTGTGTAAGACATTTAAAATTTACTCTTACTTATTTTGAAATATACCCTTGCATTGTGCACATTAGGTGAGATACCACCAAATGCCCTCTCTCCTCCCACTGATCTCCCTACCCATCCTTTCCCCTCCACCTCCTCACCCCTCTCCCTTGCTAGACTATATTGTGTTTTATATTCTCATAACTGTGTGTTTATATATTGGGTTCATAGTAGTATTGAGTACATTGAATGATTTCTTTTCCATTCTTGAGGTGTGTTCCAACTCCATCTAGGTAAACACAAAAGATGTGATGTCTCCATCTTTTATGGCTAAAAAGTAGTATTCCATGGTATACATACACCACAATTTGTTAATCTATTCGTGGGTTGATAAGCACTTGGGTGCTCCCATGACTTGGCAATTATTAACTGAGCTGCAATAAACATTCTGGTGCAAATGTCTGTGTGGTAAAATGATTTTTGTTCTTCTGGGTAGATACTTAGTAATAGAATTGCTGGGTCAAATGGAAGGTCAACTTTTAGTTCTTTGAGAATTCTCCATAAAGCTTTCAATCACACCAGAAATGTGGAAAATTTCTCTCCACATCCACATCAGCATCTACAGTAAAATGCAAATCAAAAGCACTTTCAGATGTCACCTAACTCCAATAAAATTAGCCCACATCACAAAGTCACCCAAATATCATGACTTCTTGCTCCTTCACCAGGCAACAACTGATCTGTGTTCTGTCATAAATTGGTTTGAATTTTCTTTTTCTTTTTTTCCCCCTTTTCTTTCTTCTACTCTGTGGCTTACATTTCCATTTCCATAACAATGGATATAGAAGTGAAAGTAAGAGTTTTTATTTTAAGTACAATTGATTGATTTACTTCTTTTAGAGTTTGTGCTAACTCTGACCCTAAGCCAAACATTTTTCTCCTGTTTTCTTCTAGAAGTTTTACAGCTTTAGTTCTTACATTTAAGTCTATGATCTATTTTGAGTTAACTTGTTATATGGTGTGTGCAAAGACTGAAGTTAATTATTTTACCTATGGCTATGCAATTATTTCTGATATTTTTGGCATGCTTGTTGAAAATTAATTGTCTATGTATGTGTGGGTTTATTTCTGAACTCTATTCTGTTCCATTGACCTACATGTCTGTTTACACAAACATCACATTGTCGTTATCAATATAACTTTATAATAAGTCTTGCAAAAGGTAACATAAATACTCCAACTTTGTTGCACTTTTTCAAAAACGATTGGCTATTGTTTTTTTTCTTAATAAAATTTCCATATAGATCTTAAAATTAGCTTGTCATTTTCCACAAAGAAGCTTGTTAGGATTTTGATTGAGACTGTATTAAATTCATTGATCAGTTTGAAAAAAGTAGACATCCTCACACATTTAATTCAATTTATGAAGATTGTATATCTCTCCATTTATTTAATTCCTTTCTAATTTTTACCAACAATAATTTGTACTTTTGGTGCTTAGTTCTTTCTCATCTTTTGTCAGGTTTATCCTAATGTATTTTATTTTTTGATGTTATTACAAATGATATTTCTCTTTCGATTTCAAATAATTGTTCATTGTTAATATATAACCACACAACTTTTTTTGATGTGGCTCTTACATCCTGCAGACTTGCTAAACTCACCTATTAGTTCCAGTGCCTTTATTTTAGATTCCTCAGTATATTCTACATTGTCAATCATGTCTTCTGCAAATTTTGCTTCTTCCTTTTCAGTTTGTAGGTGTTTCATTTTTCTTGGCTTATTTCACTGGCTAGAAAGTTTAATATATTGTTTAATAGAAGGGTTAAGAGCAGACCTCCTTGACTTTTTCCTGATATTTCTGTCTTTCAACAATATGACCGACACTAGCTTTACATTCTATGTAAAAGCCCTTTATCAATTTAAGGACATTTCCTTCTATTCCCAGTGTGCTGGTAGTTTTTATCAAGGATAAACATGGGATTTTCTTTTCAAATATTTTGTGGCATCTATTAAGATAATCATATGAATTTTTTTTTTTTTTGTAGAGACAGAGTCTCACTTTATCAGCCTGGGAAGAGTGCCGTGGCGTCACAGCCCACAGCAACCTCCAACTCCTGGGCTTACGCGATTCTCTTGCCTCAGCCTCCCGAGTAACTGGGACTACAGGCGCCCACAACAACGCCCGGCTGTTTTTTGTTTTGCAGTTTGGCTGAGGCTTGGTTTGAATCTGCCACCTTCAGTATATGGTGCTGGTGCCCTACTCCATGAGCCACAGGCGCCGCCCGATCATATGGATTTTATTGTTTAGTTGGAGGTTTATAGCAACCTCCAACTCCTGGGCTTAAGAGAGTCTCCTGCCTCCGCCTCCCGAGTAGCTGGGACTACAGACGCCCGTCACAAGGCCTGGCCATTTTTTTGGTTGCAGCCGTCATTGTTCGGCGGGCCCAGGCTGGATTTGAACCTGCCAGTTCAGGTGTACGTGGCTGGCGCCTCAGCCCGTTGAGCCACAGGCGCTGAGCCTTAAAGTGTGTTTTCTTGCAGACAGCTTTAAAATACTTGGTTGAATCTCACATTTTTAACAAATCCAATAATCCTGTCTTTTGATAGGGGGGGTTGACTGTTTACATTTAATGTGATTATTGATTTGATTAGGCATAGTTTATTACATTTATTTAGTCTATATATATTTATTTCGGATTAGTATGAGAATACAAATGTTTAGGTTACATTGTTTTTATTTCTAAGGTAAAGTTCTAGTTGTAGTTGAGCCCTTTACCCAGGGGGTGTGCTGAGCACCTTCACATTGCCCACATCAGGTGAGAACCTGCCAATCACCCTCCCTACTTCCTTTCCCCTTTCTGTCGTCTCTCCTTCCCCTCACTAGAATATACTATTTCCCTTTTGTGTGGGAATGTATTGGCTGTATGTCGGTTTCGTATTAGTATTGAGAGTTAGAAGAGGGTCTCTTTCATGGAGGAGAAAAGGAGATACCTTCATATTAGTATTGAGTACATTGGATATTTGTTTTTCTTTTCTTTTTTTTATCAATTTTTATTTTTTATTAAATGATAGCTGTGTACATTAGTACAATCATAGGGTACAGTGTGCGGGCTTCATATACAATCTGAAATATTTTCATCCAACTGTTTGACATAACCTTCATGGGATTTTCTTGTTTATTGTGTGAAAACATTTGTGTTCTGCATTTAGTAGGTTTCACCTGTCCCTTCTAAGATGCACCGTAAGTGTGATCCCACCACTTACCCTCTCTCCCCCCACCCTCCCCCTCCCTTTCCCTGTCTTCTTGTGCTATAATTGGGTTATAGCCTTCATATGAAAGATATAAATTAGCTTCATAGTAGGGCTGGATGTATACATTGGATACTTTTTCTTCTATTCTTGAGATACTTTGCTAAGAAGAATGTGTTCCAGCTCCATCCATGTAAATATGAAAGAGGTAAAGTCACCATCTTTCTTTAAGGCTGCATAATATTCCATGGTATACATGTACCACAAATTATTAATCCATTCGTGGATCGATGGGCACTTGGGCTTCTTCCATGACTTAGCAATTATGAATTGGGCTGCAATAAATAATCTGGCACAGATATCTTTGTTGTAATGTGATTTTTTGTCTTCTGGGTATATACCTAGTAAAGGAATTATAGTATCAAATGGCAGGTCTACTTTTGGATCTCTGAGTATTCTCCAAACGTCTTTTTAAAAGGAACGTATTAGTTTGCATTCCCACCAGCAATGTAGAAGTGTTCCCTTTTCTCCACATCCACGCCAACATCTCTGGTTTTGGGATTTTGTGATATGGGCTAATCTTACTGGAGTTAGATGCTATCTCAAGGTAGTTTTGATTTGCATTTCTCTGATGATTAAGGATGGTGAGCATTTTTTCATGTGTCTGAAGGCCGTGCTCCAAATTTGTTCTTTTTGTATAAGATTGTTTTAGTAATTTGGGCTCTTTTCTGGTTCCAAGTGAATGTAGAATCATTTTTAAAGATCTATGAAATATGACTTGAAATTTTGGTGGGATTTGAATCGAATCTGTTGTTCAATATCAGAAAACAGCTTTAGTGAGTATGGACATTTTAACCATGTTGATTCTACTGATCCATGAGCATGAGATTTTTTTTTCCATTTGATGTGTGATCTGCAATTTGTTTCTTCAGTGTTTCATAGTTCTCTTTGTAGAGATCTTTTACCTCCTTGGATAAGTACTTTTCTAGGTATTTTATTTACTTTGTAGCTATTGTGAATGGGATTGAGCCTTTCTTTGGACTCCCAGCTTGACTGTGATTGGTGCATAGAAATACTACTGGTTTGTGTCCTTTGATTTTGAAACCTGAGGCTTGGAATTTATTTATCAATTCCAGGAGTCTCTTGGTCGAGTACTTGAAGCATTCTCAATATAAAGTCATATCATCAGTGAAAAATGATACTTTGATCTCTTCTTTCATGATTTTTATACCTTTAATTTCTTTCTCTTGCCTGATTGCTATGACTAGAACTTCCAATACAATATTATATAGAAGTGGTGAAGTGGAAATTCTGGCCTTAATCCAGTTCTGATTGCTTGAACTTTGCTCCATTCATTATGATGCTGGCTGTGGGTTTGTCATATATGGATTTTATAATTTTGAGACATGCTTCTTCTATGACTAGTTAGTTGAGGGTTTTTTAATTATAAAAGGTGCTGAATTTTGTTGAATGCTTTTTCTGCACCTCTTGGTGTGATCATATATCTTTGTGTCTGCTTCTACTTATGTGGTAAATCATATTTATTGATTTAAATAAATTTGTTGAGTCAGCCTTGCATTCCTGGGAGGAAGCCTATTTAGTTTTAGTGCATTATTTTTATTTTTTTTTTATGTGCTGTTGAATTTAGCTTGCTAGGATTTTATTGAGAATTTTTGCATCTACATATTCATAAGGAATATTGGTCTGTAGTTTTCTTTGTTATTATTGTATCTTTTCCTGGCTTTGGAAGTAGGGCAATAATTGGCTTCACAGAATGCATTGGGGACGATTCCCTCCTGCTCAATGTTATGGAACAATTTCTGCATTATGGATACCAACTTTTCCTTGTAGGCTGGTAAAATTTGGCTGTGAAGCCATCTGGTCTGGGGGATTTTTTTACTGAAATATTTTCATTACTGCTTTAATCCCTTTGCTTGTTGTTGGTCTGGTTAAGGGTGGTATTTCTTCCTAAATGAGTCTTTGGGGATATTTTTTCCAATGATTTGTGTATTTCCTCTCTGTTTTTGGGTTTATGTCCATAGAGATTTTCATAGTTTTCACAGATGATATTTCTATGGTATCAGTTCTAATATCTCTTTCTAAAGTTCTGATTGAATTTCTTTCATTACCTTTTTCTTCTTTTCCTGGTTAATCTACCAAAAGTTATATCAATTTTATTTATCTTTTTGAAGAACCAAGTTTTTGTTTCATTGATCTTTGGTATTTATTTGTTTGTTTGTTTGTTTTGCATTTCATTTAATTCTGCTTTGATCTTAGTTATTTCTTTTCTTCTGTGGGATTTGGATTTGCTTTGCTCTTTCTTTCGCCTACTTCCTTAAGATGTGTCATTAGTTTATTGATCTGTAATGTTTACATCTTTTGATGTAGGCTTTTGAGGTTATGAATTTTTCCCTTGGAACTATTTTTTGCTGAATCCCATAGATTTTGATAGCTTGTATACCCTTTGTTATTCAGTTTGAGGAATCCTTTTTTTTTATTTCCTTGCTTATTTATTTATTTATTTATTTTATTGTTGAGACAGAGTCCCACCCTGCCACCTCACTGCCACCTCAGACTCAGGTTGTGGGCTGCCTGCTCCCTCAACCTCCAGAAGCTGCTGGGATTACAGGTACTTGTAGCAGCACCAGACTGGGTTTTTTTTTTTTTTTTTAATGGGTCAGGATCTCACTCTTGATCAGGCAAGTCTCAAACTCCTAAGCTCAAGCAATTCTTCCTCCTCAGCCTCCCGCAGTGCTGGGATTCCAAGCATGAGCCACCACACTCACTGGAGGAATCTTTTGATTTCCATCTTATTTTATTTTTGACCCAATAATTGTTCAGCAGAAGATTATTTGATTTCCATGACTTCATATAGAATTGTTCCTTAAGATCCATGGTCTGATATATATTTTTTGAATTTGTTGAGACATAGTTTGTGGCCTAAGATATGATCAATCTTGGAGCATATTTCATGTGTAGATGAGAAGAATGTATATTTAGTAATTTTTTGGTGGAATGTTCTATAAATGCTTGTTAGGCTTATTTGTTCTAGAGTCCTATATAAATCCAATGTTTATAATTTTCTGTTTGGATGATCAGTTCTGTCAGTGGGATATGGAATTCCATGGCCATTATAAAGTTCCTGATTATTTCTTTGCCTAGATCTAGTAGAATTTGCTTTAAGAATCTGGATGCTCCTGTGTTAAATAGGAGGTGCATAAATATTTAATATTGTTATGACTTCTTGTTGAATTGTTCCTTTATCTATTATATAATGACCATCTTTGTCTTTCTTTACTGTTGTTGATTTAAAGTCAACTTTAAATGATATAGAATGGGTATACCTCCTTTCATTTGTTTATATTTGCATGGAATATTTTCTCCTCTCCTTTCACCTGGAATCTGCATGGGTCCTTATAGGTTAAATGTGTTTCCTGGAAGAAACAGATACTTAAGTTTTTTTTTTTTTTTGTCCATTTAGCTAGCCTGTGTCTCCCTAGCAAGTCATTTAGAGCATTCACATTTATTGATAGTACTGAAATGTGGAAAACTGTTCTGGCATTGTAATGGGTAACACCCTATTGCTTTGTTTTATCTCTTATATTTGGATTTTTTACATAATCCCATATTTTTTGTTGGCTATGTTCATTCCTCTTTATTCTCTTTCATTGTTTTTCACTGAGTTAATTTAAAAGTATTGTATTCAAGCTCTGAGATCTTTCTTCTGCCTGGTCTAGTCTATTTTTAAGACTTTCCATTGTGTTTTATATTTCCTTAAATGAGTTTTTCCTTGCAGAAGTTCTACTTTTTAATCTCTTTTTTTAATATATCAATGTCTTTAGTGAATTTTTCATTTGTTTCCTGAATTGTTTTTCTGGGTATTTTTGAGTTGGTTTTTCATTTTATTTTGGATTTTATTGAGCTTCCTTATAATTCATATTTAGAATTCTTTATCATTTTAATATTTTCACTTTGGTTGGTATCCATTGCTAGAGAGTTCGTGTTCCTTTTGGGAGGGGTCTCCTTTCACTCTGATTTTTCAGAGTTCTGGATTTTTTTCACTGACACCTCATCTAGAGCAGCTGCCACATCTTAGTTTTAGATTATCTGTTGTTAGATAGGACTTTTACATTTTTGAATTAGAAATATTTATACATGTAGTAGAAGTAGAGCCCTTTTTGACAATCTTCCTTACGTCAAGTCTCTGTTGGGGAAACAGAAACTCTCATAAACTAAATGGTGAAAAAGCCTCTAAGCCAGTGGTTCTCAACCTGTGGGTGGCAACCCCTTTGTAACAATGAAAATACTTCATGACATTAGGAAGATTGGGAACCACTGCTAAGCAATCAGGGGATAGATTTATGCAGAACATAATATTAGGGGAAGCAGGTTTTGAGCCCATATTCAAATGTCAAGCCACATCAGTGTGGTGGTCAGTTTGCTTCTATTTCTGACTCCACTGTAGCAGCCCTTGGGTTGTGATTAGTTCTCTGCTTGGCCATCCTTTACGTACTTTACTCCCAAATTGCCTTGGGCCAGTCTAGAAAAATTATGGCTTCCACCATTATAGTTAATTTGTCAGAGTAGGAGACATAATTATTTCCTATAGAAACTGAGCTGTAAGCATAAAATAGAGGAAAGACTGGAATGCATCTGGGGTTTGCCATTACCATTACCTTCAGGTAATATAATGTTCTGTAAATTTTCAGGGTATATGCATCATATTTTTCATCACCACTGGGGATATTACAAAGCCCCAGGCTTATGCAGACATTAGTCTTGTTATGAATGTGGTTGTTTAATTTTGAAATAATTTTCCTGAGGTAAAAGATATTTATATAGGAAAGTCCTGGTGTTTCATAGGTCTTCTTGCTCTACTTCCACTAATTTACTCACAAAGATTTTTCATATTTTTTATATTATTTTATTATCTTTATCATTAAATCATAGCTGTGTACAATAGTGCAATCAAGGGGTACAATGTGCTGGTTTCATATACCATCTTAACTATTTTTATCAAACTGATTAACATAGTCTTCCTGGCAATTTCTCCGTTATTATATGAAGACATTTGTTTTTCTGCATTTAGCAAGGTTCTCATGTACCCTTCTAAGATGCACCATAGGTGTGGCCTCACCAATTACCCTCCCTCCGCCTCAACCTCCCCTCTTCCCACTCTACCCTTGTCCCTTTCCCTATATTCTTGTGTTATAGTTGGGTTATACCATTCATACGACAGCTATAAATTAGCTTCATAGCAGGGCTGAGTACATTAGATACTTTCCCTTCCATTCTTGAGATGCTTTGCTAAGAAGAATATGTTCTAGCTCCATCCATGTAAACATGAAAGAGGTAAAGTCTCCATCTTTCTTTAAGGCTGCATAATATTCCATGGTATACATGTACCACAATTTATTAACCCATTCGTGAATCGATGGGCACTTAGGTTTCTTCCATGACTTAGCAATTATGAATTGGGTTGCAATGAACATTCTAGTACAGATGTCTTTGTTATAATGTGATTTTTAGTCTTCTGGGTATATACCTAGTAAAGGAATTATAGGCAGGTCAATTTTTAGATCTCTAAGTTATCTCCAAACATCCTTCCAAAAGGAATGCATTAGTGTACATTCCCACCAGCAGTGTAGAAGTGTTCCCTTTTCTCCCCATCCATGCCAATTTCTCTGGTTTTGGGAATTTGTTATGTGGGCTAATCTTACTGGAGTTAGGTGATATCTCAAAGTAGTTTTGATTTGCCTTTCTCTGATGATTAAGGATGGGGAGCATTTTTTCATGTGCCTGTAGGCCGCGTGCCTGTCTTCTTTAGAGAAGTTTTCTCTTCAAGTCCTTTGCCCACCCTGAGAGTCTATCTTTTTATGCTCAGGGAAGTCTCCGAAAATCACAATCCATCATGACATTCCCCAATTCCACCCCAATAATACATTTATTTAAGACTAACTCATTAGATTCCTGATAACAACCTAGGCAGGGTGTGTGGGGTGCACAGCAGGGACAGTATCCTTTTCCCCAAGTCCCCCAATAGAGTACCTGGCAGGGGTGGGAGCCTCTCTAGCTTCTTGCTCTCTGCAGACTGAATTCCACTATCCCAGGGCAGAAGAACTGCAGAAGCCCCACCTGGGTTTCAGGCAAATCCATGCCACAGCCAAGTGCTCTGTGCAGGTATATTTCTAGATAGAACTTTGAGACCATGATGCTCATTTCACCTGTCACCATCATAATGACAATTTTTCACTCTGCTCCTACATGTCAGGTGCTATGCAATATATAACATCTAACAATTAAGTTGGCAAATTCATCCTGTTAAAAGAGCTACATGCTGGCTCAACGCCTATAGCTCAAGTGCCCAGGGCACCAGCCACATACACTGGAGCTGGCAGGTTTGAACTCAGCCTGGGCCTGCCGGACAACAATGACAACTACAATCAAAAATAGCCGGGAGTTGTGGCAGGCACATGTAGTCCTAGCTACTTGGGAGGCTGAGGCAAGAGAATCGCTTAGGCCCAAGAGTTTGAGGTTGCTGTGAGCTGTGATGCCACAGCGCTCTACCCAGGGCACAGCTTGTGACTCTGTCTCAAAAAAAAAAAAAAAAAAATTGCTACATACCACATTGCTGAATATCACTACAGTCACCTTTGAAGTGTTCCCCTTGGGAAGATATGCACTGATGCTAGTGCCTACTCCATGCTTTAAAGTAATTTCCAAACTCTTATTCTTGCATTCCTATCAGAGTGGTCAGTGTATTACCCTTGGTGTCCTAAATGTCATTAAATGTCTTCCTTTCAGTATGTCCCTTATCTTTTGGTAAAGAAAAAAGTCATTGGTGCCCAGGTGAATAGTGAGTATGTTTCAATATATAAGACTTCATAAGGTAACTTGTTTTATTTATTAGTTATTTATTTATTGTCTAAAAACTCCCTCACTGACAGTGCCGTGTGAGCTGGTGCATTGTCATGATGCAAGAACCACACCTTTATTATGCCAAGGTTTTCAGTTAAGATTTTCCTAACTGTCTATCAATGTTTGCTTGGTCTGCTATGCTTGTCACAGTCAGCCAAAGTATTTTGACATAAAATTAGATGAAGTTTTGCAATGTTTTCATCAGTTCTTCTTATTACTGGCTACCCTGACCTCTCTTCATCAGTGATGCTTTCTCTCCCCTCAGAGAAACATTTAATCCATTTGTGCATTGCCATTGGCTTCATGGCATTATCCTTCAAAACTTGGACTCATATGTCCCTGATGTCATGTCCACTCTTGCCAAGGGTAACAAGCAGTTTAATGTTTGTTCATTGCTCTAATTCAAGCTCCAAGGGCACACAGAAACATGTAACAACAATAAGGAATGCCCCTCAGCAAGACACTCCCAAATGCTGACTTGAATACAGCTCTGAGACACTGATATACCAAGGTTATGAAACCTTACCGAGTTGGTTGTACAGTGCTGCCAATGTATGTGCCTGGTGGCAAGTTTGCAACCTTAATTGTCAGACCCCGTATTATTCCACCTAATCCACTGCAGTTTAGGTATCATCAGACTTAATTTATAGAGGGGAAACTGGAAGCATAGAGAAACTGTACCATTTTCTCAAGGACACCCAGCAAATATGTGAGAGTTATGAGTTGAGTCAAATTCTTCTGTCTGAAGTCAAGGCTCCAGTCTGTCTATTCTGAGGGGCTGGTTTTACGGATTTTAGTGAGAGGAGATGGCTTATCAGAAATGCTCTAGGAACACAAGAGGGATCTAGGACATCACTGGCAGACTCTTGTTTTCACTTGTAAAATCAGGAGACTTGGAGTTTAGTCCCAGTTTTATTCAAATTTATTGAACTCCTAGGTATCCATTTCATCATCTGTAAAATGAAGAAAGGCTCAGTGACCTGCTGGCTCTCAAAATCCAATTCAGATCAAGGGCCAGAAGTCCCGAATCCAGGAAGCAAAACTTGGGAACTGAATCCAGACTGGTACAGAGCTCTAATGTCTCTTCTTTCGTTCCTCAGTTGAAATAGATAAAAGACACAAAGCAATTTCTTCATGCACCATCATTGCCAGGGGACCACAGAACCAAGTAACCGAGGTCTCTTGCCTGGAATGAAATATTTCAGTCACTGTTTCCTTGAGTGTCATTTCTTTACATGTGAATAAAAGTCTCTGCAGGAAGATGTTTCTGTTTTTAAGGAAGGAAATCTGAATCTATCAAATGAATCAATTGTGGCTATGAATGCTTATGTTACAAAAGAATTCTGAAGAATACTTATATTTGTGCCATTCTGCATTTCTTCTTCTTATTATTAAAAAATCAAATAGTGGAAAGCTAGTAAGTTAAAAATTGGCATGCTACTGAGTTCCTTCCCAACCTTGAATTTAGACACGTCACATTGGGAGCTTGAAATCAAACCATGGTAAAGGATGTAAACTATAGAAATTGGCAAATGTGACAAATAAGTACTGTCCCTTCAGAATGATAGTTAAACATTGGCCAGCATTTCGTTGCTGGGTTCCTAATGGCATCATTGATTTACCACTCTCAGCTCCTGCCTACCCCCTCCTATAATTCTTGTTGGATGAGACAAATAAGCCCAAATGTTTAAAAACTAATATTTGTCAAGTTTGGGGGTATTTGCAGCAAAACTCACTTCTAACTTATGTAACTAATAAGACATTTATCTTATCTTATGAAATACAGGTGGAAAATATTCAATGTAATGGCATGGATATGCAGAAGAAAAAAGAAATCCTCTTTGGAACTTAAGTCAGGCAGTTGGAATTTGCAGAAGAAAATCTTGGCAGTGTGTGGTGTTTGAGGCATTACATAAACATCTGATACTTAACTCAGTAACTATCAGCACTTGGTGTCAGCATATAAATGTTGGGTTGGAAAAGTAGATAAATTGATTTTCCATTCCTCTTATCCTAGTTTCTTCTTTTCATTGAAGCTGTAGTGACGGATCCTATTACTAGTATAACAGTCAGTAATATAAACATATTATTTCTCTGGTTAGAAGATATATAATGTGGTAAACTGACCTTGAATTATGATCATAAAAATAATAATTTACTCTTTTCTTCAAAGCTATCAAAAAATCCACAGGCTTTATAACCTAGAAGTGGTCTAACCTTAAGCTATTGTTATGTATTTTTCACATTTTATTTGTTAAAATAGACTTGGGAGTTAAGGAGAGGCACATATTGGTTCATCTACTTCACAGCTGGGGATATTAAGGGTCAGAGAGGTTAAGTTATCTGTTCAAGGTGAAAAAATAGAAAGTGGGGTTCAATTGTAATTATATCTTTTTGTTACTTTTTTTCTCTTGAATCACGCCTCTGTATTCCAGAATAAATATTGAGCTTGAATTTTTTTCTGGGATTAAAACAGGGTGGCTGGATTTATTTTCTTTTTTAGCATGCTTCCTGAGGCTGTTATGAAGAACGAGAGATCAAGTATTTGGATCTTTGAATGCAAAACAAAATATTACCATTGGAACTAGATTCTTTAATGGGAATTCTTGGTGGAGAAAAATATATTCTGCCAAAAAAAAAAAACAGGCTAATTTTCTCCTTTTCTTTCTCTTATATGGGCTTCTTTTAGCTCTTTACTTTCTATTCATTCATTGTTTAATGAATAAATGTTTATTGAACACCTACTATATACTAGACAGTATTTCATATTCTAGAGAACATAGTGGTAGGGGAAAAATGTCCCTGCTCTTACTCAAAAGGTGTGGTGGGGAGGTGGAATAGGGAAGATAATTAGCAAGTTAAAAATAAGGAAGCACCATGGAGAAAAAGGAATAAGGCTATGTGTCACCATATGGCTTTATTTGGGACTAATTGATGGTGTCCTTACAGGTGCTTAGGAGGAGATATTTGAGTGGTATCTTAGTAAGGTCAGGTTGATATAACAAAGTACCATAGATTGGGGTGGCTCATAAACAATAAAAATTTATTTCTCACAGTTCAGGAGGCTGGAAGTCTGAGAATAGGTTACCAGCATGATCAAGTACTGGTGAGATCCCTCTTTCTAGTGATAGATTGTCAACTTCTCATTGTGTACTCACATGAGCTGGAGAGCTATCTGGGATCTCTTTTATAAGGGCACTAGTCTTATTCATGAGAGGTCCACCCTCATGACCTAAAGTTCTTCCCAAAGATGCCACTCCAAATACTATCACATTAGGAATTAGAATTTCAACATGCAGATTTTTTTGGTGGGGGCACAACTGTTCAGTCCATTTCAAATAGGAGCTGAATAACACTTGATTGCTTGAAAAGACTGGGAAAGGGCATTGGCCCAGAAAGAACAATAAGTGCCATGTCCCTGAAGAAGGAAAGAGCTTGATATATTCATACGGATGAAAGCCAGCCAGTGTGGTTAGATTGTCATCATCAGGGAACTGGTGGTAGGAGGTGGAGTTGGAGGATTATTCCACATTACTTCGTGAGAAACTTTTAGGCCATGGTGCAGACTTTGTGTTTTATCCTGTTTACAATGGAAATCCGTTAAGTGTTTTTAGGTAGATGATTGCCACAAGCCAATGTGTATCTGAAAAAGAATAGAAGTGATAATGGTATCATTAAGAAGATCAACTAGAAGGCGAGAGATAGTGGTGGCTTGACTGACAGTAGTGGAGGTGGAGGGATGTCTATGAATTTGAGACATATTTTTGTAATAGAATCACAGAAAGTAGCAATGAATTTGATGCAGGGAGCAGGTGTGTAGATAAGATGCTAACATCAAGGGTGATGCTTTGGTTTTTGGCTTGAATAACTCAGGAGACAGGCTTGAATGAGCTCAAGAGACTAAGGGAGAGAAAGGTTAGGTTTGAGCTTAGCAGGGAGCTATAGCATACATCTCCTATAGATGGCAGATAGGTGGATATAGGAGTTTGAAACCTAGGGAAAGTTTAGTGATAAAAATTTGGGGTCCTATAAATAATCTTTAAAGCCAGTAGATAATCTGTGGTTAGAGTGGAGAAGGCTACACTAGAACTTGGGGTATTTCATACATTATCTTCAGCCTACCAAGATTTCCTCTCTGACTTAACTTCAAATGCTCCAGTCACTGTTCTTCCTCATCCATCTCCTTCTTATGGGCACTCCCTAAGTTACAGCCATCAGCTCCTCTTTCCCCCTCTCTATAAATTCCATTATTCCTGGATGATCTCATCTATTCACATAGCTCCATCTGATCTATACTGGTGACTTCCCATGTCTATGAGACTGTCCTTTTCTCTTTACCAACCTTAATTAAATGACATACATTCAATTCAGATCAATTTGAATTAGGAAGCATTTGTTGAACAACTTCTACATACCAGGCACTGTGCCAACCAGGTTGTCTGGTCATCTGGTGGTTAGGCAGGATGATACTACTTTGCTGAATCAGACCCTCAACCTTGAGGGCTTAGAAGCCTGATTCTCTCAGCACGCTAAGTAGAACAGTTTCTCAGGGTGCAAATTAACTCGGCTCACAAGAATATCCTGTATATAAATCAAAATGTCAATTCACTAATTTACAATGGGAAATACAACTTACAAGAAGTACAGGCATTCACATTTGCCTGATCTGCACATTTTCTCTGTCTAGGAAAAGAATGTATAAAGCTGAATTATCAGAAGGTTGCATAGATTATGAGAGATCAGAGAAAGGGGCCTTAGTGGCAGATTTGGGTGTTTAGTGTCAGGCTCTGATAGTCTGATGCATCTATGTCCACAGAGAATCCAAACAAATCATGCATTTCTGTGGACTTCTTAGGATACTGGAAGAACGCTTTGATGGATACTGCCCACATGAATCTCCCTGATTTTCCCTTTTCTAGGTTCTGTGATCACATTCCCTTTGGTCTAATACATTCTTTATCTGGACAAGTTAATAATATCAGTTAACTCACCACCAGGTCTTATTTTTATCTAGGAATAATTTCATCTCAATAAAGGTAATATGCATATTTCAGATTTCTTCCTTTATGTGCGAAAGTATTCACTTAGCTATTACAGAGTAGGTTTGTTTTCTTTGTATCAAATTCTGTAGTCTGAAATACCTAGAATAATGTCTTGCAAATAAATATCTCAGAAATCGTTCATTGAATAAATGAATGAATGACTGGATTAATTTTTGCCTCTATGTAACTTGGATGATGAGATAGAACAAAAATATATTTTTGGGCTAGGAGGGGTGGCTCACACTTACAATCCCAGTACTTTGGGGGCTGAGGTGGGAGGAACTATTGAGGCCAGGAGTTTGAGATCAGCTTGGACAATATAGGAAGACTCTATCTATAAGAAAGAGAGAGAGAGAGAGAGAGAGAGAGAAAGGAAGGAAGGAAGGAAGGAAGGAAGGAAGGAAGGAAGGAAGGAAGGAAGAAAGAAAGAAAGAAAAGAAATTTTTTTCTTTTTTTTTGCAGTTTTTGGCTGGGGCCAGGTTTGAACCCACCACCTCTGGTATATGGGGCTGGCACCTTACTCCTTGAGCCACAGGCACCACCCCCAAGAAAGTAGTTTTTTTTTTTTTAATGCATTTCATTGACTTTAACAAAAACTGGCTAACAAAAGAATTTTCATAGGTTACTTCCCCCAAGACCTAGGGTTTTATCAATAAGGCACTATTAGGACAGTTGCATGTCAAGATGGGACCCAGCAGGACACTGCCATGGCTTCATGTCATACCCAACTCAAAGGAGGGTAGTTCTTCATTTCACTTTCTTATTTTGGTTTAAACTCTTCAAAAGCTAAATGGCAGAAATCACTTTTAGTCTGTTATCTACTTTACATTTCCCACCAATCCCAATATGCTATTTTCCTCATGTTAACAAAACAAGAGAATGAGTACATTTCTGACTGTCTGGATGAATAACCAACATTCAGACTCTTAGTATAATAAGGGCCAGCTGAGACTCAAGTCACGGCTATGGATTGGTCTATAACAGCCCCTTTCTGAAAGTCAATTTGGACCAATGTAGCAAGAGCCTATGACCTAATACTTATAGGAATTTATCCTGAGGAAATAACTAAAGAAGCAGTTAAAATTTATATGTAGGGATATTCCTTATAGGAATGATAGTCAAAACAAACACAAAAACTAGAAGATATCCAACAAGGATCAGTTAATATGGTACATTGTTCAGTTGAGTGTTATGCAGCTATTAAAAATCATGCTTTCTAAGGATGTTTAAGGACATGGGGAAATGCTTGCTGTGCACATTGTTATTTTTGTTCACCAACATCTTTTGCCTTTGTTCTGATTGTCGTGATGGGAGGCCTCCTTTGTTCTACATGGCACTAACACTCACATATGTGGAAACTGTAAATTTTAAATCTCCATTTGTGCAGCTTCACAAACCCCAAAGCCTCAAGGATCTTATTCCTACAGATTTCTCTATGCTCCTGTTAACAGGCTATAAGAAGCGGGATAATAAAAGAAGAATTACACAAAGACCAATGAGAAACCATACTGGGCCAAGGCTCCTTACAGGAGTCCATGGCTGTGATACAAGATGGGACCCGAGGCTGGACCTCATAGGGTTAACCTGGCTTTTGGAATTTGAGGGTGGGAGTAAGAGAATCAGACACTACTCTAAGACTTCTACCACAAATGGCTATTTGAAGCATGTGAAAAAAAATCAAAGTCTCAGGTTCACTTTAGGGAAGAAAGTGACACAATGCATTTTTTTCCTGCTGCTCACGTCTCAGCATCAGTGGAGGTGTGAGTCAGAGGACAGCTGGAATCCTTAAAGTACACAGCAACAGCAACAAGTACAGTGGACAGTGTCTCCAACGCTAATTCTGCCAGAAAATCGTGAAATTGGCCACAGCCTTCTAATTCCTTACCGGGAACCACCTCTTCCTTCTCAGTTGCTTATAATTGGAGGTGGTGATTACTCCTATTGGCTCTAAGAGTAGGCGTGTTCCAAAGGTCTGGCCAATCAGAGCACCTTATCATCCTGGAGTTAAGGGGCTCAGAGATGGGAGACTAGACTACTTGGTAAGAAGCTTTGCAGAAGAGCCCAGACCGGCTAGGTGCCATTCTGCCACCATGAGGAGAAAGCCAAGCTGAGCTGGAGACCTCACAGAAAAGCAAAGCGGAGGTGGAGAGAGCTCAGTCCTTGGTGGCATAGTGTGAATCTTTGAATTCCACCCCGTCTAATACTTGCTTTTCCCTAAACTTTGAGCCGTGTGAGCCCATAAATCTCCAAAGTGCCTTAATCCTTCTGTTTTAGGTGCTGTGAGTTGTATTTTCTGTTATAACCCAAAGATTCCTGATGGGCTGTTTACAACTAGTTGATGAAAAAATAGAAGGAAAATGTAATCAATTGCAAAATATGATGTGTAAGGGAATGTACCAAAAATACTAAAAATGATACCTCTGAATTGTGGGATGATGAGGTTTTGTTCGTTGGTTTTAGTTTCTTTTTAATACTTTCTGGGATGTTTCAAGTTTTGCAAAGGGGTCACAGATACATTTTAATAACAATGCAAAGGAGATTAAAGACTTCTTGGTTTTGGTTTTCCTCTTTCTTTAGTGGAACAGGCAGAGGACCAGATGGACTCTTTCATGACATCAGCAAACATTTCACAGGCGATGCGACTGTTTCAGGTAAAGGAAAGTAAGTTCGAGTTATGGAATAACCTTGTGTTTAGTTAGGTAATTGAAAAGAAACCATGGCTGTTGAGTAACTTAACGACTAGCATTCATATTCCTGACTTTAAATGCAAAGTCATTGCATTTAAAGACTTTGTGTCTGGTAGACAGAGGGCTGGCCGACCTTGACTGCTGAATCCTTGCTAATTCCCAAGAGAGGGGGTGAATAGCTGCCCACAGATGGTGTTCTTGGGAGGCTGGTGATAAAAGTGCTGGGTGTTCTGACAGCAATAAAAACAGAAGGACCTGCACTAAACCATTCTACCCATTCCATAGATCTCCCCTGTCTTTGTGGCTGGCTTTTTTTGCCACCCAGACTTCACAAACTTGAGAAGAATGGAGAGGGGAAGAAGGTAGGGGAGGGGAGAAGAGCAGAGTAGAAAGGGGCACAAGAGAAGATCCCTGAGGAGATGGGGCTGATGCTGATGAAAGCACCACCTCCTTCCTCCCCCTGCCATCTGTCGGTTGAGGACTTCACTGTCCCTTGTAGGCAATGAAGTGAATTAAGAGCCTGAGTTTTTTTTTTTTTTTTTAAAGGACTACAAAACTTTACAGCAGGGACTATGATAACATTTATAGATCTCCACCAAAAGGAAGTTAAATAAATCTCCTGCCTGGGGACACAAAATAATCACCTGTCACCTTTATGTGGTCAGGATGGAGCTGACTACTCTGGAGGCCCATCCCCTGCCAGCTCTTCTCACACAGGCAGAGGCCACATGGGTGGAATGTTCTCTTCTTCCTTCTGGTGTCAGCTTTTCCTACATCTCTTTTGCCCACCGGAATTAATTGCTCCTGTGTACTGACCCCAGATTGGAAGCGTATTTGTTATCAGAATGCAATGAGACACATAGGCTTATTGTAGACTTATTGTAGACACCTGTCTGTGAGTCTTTATTCCCCCTCTGTCCTCAAGGTCAACCTTTGTCTCACTATTCTTTTGAATTTCCTCCCTCTTTTCCTCACTCCTGTCTTCTTGTACAATGCCTGCACAGCATGTGTTCTTAATAAATGTATATTTGATTTTGAATTTTCATAGCTGGCTCTTTTCACTGTATCTTCCCAGCCGAAAAAATGGATTGGCTGATTGCCTCCCCCCGCCTCCCTCAGCTCAGTAATGAAGGGGTCATTGGCCCTCAATTCCTCTACAGCCCACCCTTCTAGAACCCTGCTGTCTTGTGCTGCCGGAACCTTGGTAATTTGTACTCCAAGCACTGTCTCTTTCTTTACAGGTTTTACTCAAGTTAAAGTGACCAAAGGGTCACAAAAACTCAGACTTTTACTTCAGGCCCTCCTGGAGAAAGGATTGGATGATGAAAGAAATAAAGGTTTTGGGGTCAGATAAACCATGGCCTTGACACCTATACAAAATTGGAGAAGTAACCCAACCCATACAAACTTCTGTTTCCTCATCCATAATCAGGGTGAATACTAACTTTGTTATGTGATAGTTGGGAATCTTAAGTGGAATGATATATATTTGATTCCAGGCACATAGTAGAGGCTCAACAGATGTTAATTCCTTTCCCCTTTTTCTTATTTTCTGGATATTCCTAGAATTTTCCAGGCTTTCCAAAATCTTTCTCAGCTGAGGGCACAATGGGCAATGAAGACTTAACTCAGGGTACAGTCCCTAAAAGCCCTGCATGTTGGTTGCTCCCAGGAAGATAAAGTGTCCGGGCCAGGAAGCTCATGGTGGTAGGAAGCCAAGAGGGGGTTCTGAGCAGGCAGTGGATTCTGTGTACCTTAAGTCATAGAGGTTGCTCCAACCCTCCATGGTAGGGAGGGTCAGTTCTTTACACAAAGGTTCCATCAGGTTCAGATGTGAACTTAACAGCCACTTCCATAGCTACAAGGACAAATTCTGCCCTTCATTCCCTGGTTCTCACAGGGAAAGGTTTGTATCCATCCAGTGGGAATGTTCACATACTGATGACGGTCTGACCGGGTAAACTCTTATAATCAGTTACTCAATTCTTGAGAATGCATCTGCTCTCTTGTGGTAAAACTAGGAGGGAAGTCAATTCTGGAGTCACAGACATTCTCTGGGTGGCATCTGCCCCACCCAGGAGGGAGGCAGAAGCAATATAGGGGCTGGACTTCAGCAACAGTAGGGCAGGAGGTGATGGATCACAGCCTGGGGGCCAGTGGACCTGAGAGGGTCTCTCAGTGCCTGAACAAAGGACGAGAAGGCTGGGATTTCCAGAGACACAGTCAAACTCTTAGCAGTCACTCTTGAGGCTGTGCTGGCTAAAGACTGGACATCACCCATCCCTCCTTCTTCCTTTCTTGCAGTGGAGCCCAGAGGAAGAGGCAAACACTTCCTACCAGGACACATCATGCTTGGAGCCTAGATTTCAAATTGCACATAAGGGAGGCCAAGTCAACATCTCATCCATTTCATTCCCAGTAGATTCACAGAACTAGCATGCCTTTTAGATCAGTGTTGGCCTATCATGGTCAGAGAAAATAAAGAGCAGTTGCTGCCCTATTGCTTTCATCTGCATAATCTTCCTCTGTGATTCTGTCTGCTCAATAGATACACACTGCTCCATTCATTCAGGGAGCAGTCATCAAACTTCTGCTCCGAGGCCAGCCACAAGTTGGGGTGGTAGAGCCCATCTCAAGGTCTATGGATTTTGCCAGGCTGGCAGAAAAAGAAACAGCTTTGGAAAGTTACTCATGCCAGTTCCTGGTTTTCTCAATATGTTTGGGTACATTCCAAATCATCTGCATTTTTTATAAAGAACTCATTTGAGTATTGCCTTGTTTGGCGTACAAAAACGAATGACCAGGACTCTGACTTAATTAACTCAGAGGAAAGCAAGTAATTAAAATATGAGGTGAGGGCATTGATCAAATATACAATGTGCTACGAGACCACAGAGGAGGATTGCTAGTGCCTGTGAGCAATCTTCCTAGAAGAGGTGACATTTGAGCTGGGTATTGAATAATGGGTGCAAATTTTCAAGGTGCTCAAGTGGGTAAAAGACATTTTCAAGCAGAGGGAATGGTGTGGGCATGTGGGAGAGCTAGTTTGAGGAATTCTGTGTGGTTTAGTGGTATTTGGCTGGACGATGGGCCTCATCTTGGGGGAGTAGGTAATACAGGCTGAGGCTGGCCAGATGGCTAGGGGGTCAGGTTGCAAAGGGCGTTGCATGCAAAGCAAGCTGGGAACTTGTACTATATTCCATGGGCCACTGATCACCACTGATATGTATTAGGCAAGGAAGCAACCAGACACTCCCATTCTAAAGATACATACTTTAGAAAGATCACTCTGGCATCCTATGTGGCGTACAAGTTGGACGGAGTCAAAGGGACAGGGAAAGCAATTAGGGGGCTCTTGTACTATGCCTGGGCTAGAAGAGATATGGGCTCAGGCTTACATTAATGCCCTGGCCATGAGGATGGAGCAGTAGGGACAGCTTGTAGAAATGTTAATACCTCTGTGATTTTCCTAAACATGTGTCAGGCCCTCATGTGTTCCTGACCATGCAGCCGCCTCTGTATAGTCTCCAGGCAGCAGCATATGGCTGGACATGACCTCCAAATGGGCTGTGATTGCTAAATTAAGTATCATGAACCACCATCATCATTAATGCAAACACACAGGGCAGCTTTAGAAATCCTGGCAATGCTTTCTGGCAAGTGTAATGAAAAAATTAATTGAATAATCATTCCATGTAAATAGATTTCATGTTAGCTCTCCTTTTTGGTGAGAGGGTAGGGAGGAAAGGAGGGAGGACCTATGATTTATGGCTTTGAGTGGTATAATGAATTAGGCCAGTGCCCTGCGGTGAGCCTGAGGTTGCCTCAGCCTGCATGATGAGGTGGTTAGATCATTTTGAGCTGTGTGGCTCAGGTGACCCAATGTAGGCAGGAGAGATGGAGGTCATTAAAATCTACCACACCGTAGGAACTCTCTTTAAAAAGACACTCAAAGGCTGGCTTTGCACAGTAGCAACATTTCTCTTTGGGATACAAGGTGTTCTATTACTGAGGGAAGACTGCTACAGATCCAAGCCAAAGCAATAATGATGGAAAATAAACTGATGGCCTCAAAGGGAGGGGTAGAGATGGAGGAGGGAGAACTGTGACAGGGGAGCTACCTACAACCTGGGGCAAAAGGCCCTGTAGAGAAGATGATGAATGAGTTAATATCAAGTAGGAAATATTGACTCATGTGCATGGGATTCAAAATTAGAATTTCTGAATCTGTACTGCCGGTGTGGTCCAAGAGAAAGAATAACTAGAAGTATTAGCTTGAGCTATTAATCCTAGTTTAAGAGACTTGAGCATGCGCCTTAACTTCTGCTAAGCCTTTGTTTCCTTGCATGCCAAATTAATACCTAGTCCAATAGGTAAGTTAGAATTCTCAAGTGTGATTATGTGTTTGGAAGCTGTGTGTCTGTGTATTTTTATGCATTTGCTCACAGGAAATTATGAGCTTAACCTGGAAGAACCAGGAAGGCTCATTCTCCCCTTTCTGCTTGTGTCCTGAGCAGAATGGCTGAAACTTAACCTGGATTATTCTTTGGAAACCCTGCACCTGGTGAGTTCAGTATTAAATGTATTATGCTCTGGGAAATTAACTAATATCCCACTAATGTGCTCTTATATTCGGGGGAGAACCAAAGGGCATGATCATATATTCGAAGGGAGGTATTTTTCCACTGTTAATCAGCCTGAGTCGAGGAGGGCAGATTTGAAAGGGAGACCATTGCCTTTATCTGAGCTTTGGAGGCCTGCGTTCTGGACCTTGGGTTGAGGAAACACCTGCCTGGGCATTTCTCCTATGGGGAGAGAGGCTGATTCTCACAACCTAGCGGTACTCCAGGAGCTTGGGAATGAAAGTCCTACTCTTCAGGGACAAGTCTGTGCCTCTGAGCATAGCTACAGCTAGTCTATAGAATGAAGTTGTCTATATTGATTCTCTTTTATTTATTCCAAACCTTTCAGTCCATCAAGCATTATAGTCTGGCCTGGCCTCCATTTGTGGGGAGATGGTGCAGAGGCTATGACCACACCTTGTGCAGAACATGGAGAGGCTGTTGCTGCCTTCTTGGCTATGTCCTCTGTACTCCCCTTAGCAGACTGGAGTTTCCAAAGGTAGTTGCAACTATAACTCCCATCCCACATCTTCTTACCTGTGACCTTGATAACCCTCCTTTGTAATGGTGTGTTCCATATCCTCTGCCTTGGAATCTGGGCAGATCTTTGAAATTGCCTCCAGCATCATGGTGGAAATGATGCCATATCATTTCTTTAGTAGACCATCAAAATGTCATTCCCTTCTGGTTTGTCCTCTTGGGAGGACACTTACTCCTAGAATCCACCACCATGTAATGAGAAAGCCCAAGCCACATGGCGGGGCTACATGGAGATGGCCCAGCCTGTGGTCTCCTACCCCTGGGCTGTGGACTGGTACCTGTCTGTGGCCTGTTATGAACTGGGCTACACAACAGGTGAGGGAGTGAAGGTGCATCTGTACTCATATTTACAACCGCTCTTCATCACTTCCGTCGTCACCTACCTGAATTCCACCTCCTGCGTATCAACGGTGGCATTAACTTCTCATAGGAGTACGACCTTAACTGTAAACTACACATGGGAGGGATTCAGGTTGCACCCTCCTTATAAGAATGTACTGACCTGCTGCTCCCATGGAAAAATTGTCTTTCATGAAACTGGTCCCCAGTGCCAAAAAGGTTAGGGACTGCTGTGCCAGCCAGCCAATCCCAGATGTCTTCAGACGGTTCCAGCCCCCCGCCCCCAGTGGTCAAGCCACCCCTGGCCCCCAGACTTGTGTAGCAGAGACAAGTTGTTCTCCCATGTCCTCAGATTTCAGACATATCGAATCCATGAGTATAAGGAAATGGCTGTTTATGTCACTAAGTTTTGGGTTGGATCATTACGCAGATCTAGATAACTGGAACACAATTCAAGCTCACTTTCCAACTGCGGTTCACTAGAAACTTGAGCTCAGAAACACTGTTTTAAGTACCTGAAGGGCCCAATATAATAAAACTGTAGAAGGCAAAATATAAATGGAAAGTAAATGAATTAGTGGATAGACTTAGGAGGACATGTGATAGGAAGGTAGGAGATTAATAAGATATTCATCTCATCAAAAATTTATTACCTCTGGGTGAGTGTGGTGGCTCATGCCTATAATCTTAGCACTCTGGGAGGCTGAGGTCAGAAGTTCTAGACTAGCTTGAGCAAGAGCCAGACCCTGTTTCTACTGAAAATAGAATACTTAACTGGGTGTTGTAGTCCAGCCTGGAATCCTGGCCTGTAGTCCAGTTTCTCAGGAGGCTGAGGCAGGGAGATATCTTGAACCTAGGAGTTTGAGGTTGCTGTGTGGTAGGCTGACATCATGACACTCTAGCCTAGGCACACAATAAGACTCTCTCTAAAAAAAAAAAAAAACAGAAAGAAAGAAAGAAAAAGATAAAAGATTTATTGCCTCAAAGAAGGAAACAACTCTGTACTGTACTGAAAGATTTTTTTTTTAAAGCACATAACAATCTATGATGAAACGAGACTTGAAACGAGACTCTGTTTTTTTCTAGGAACCAGAATTCTATGTAACTATAAACCAGAGCTAACTATGTTAATTTACTGAACCCAGGCAGAACCAGTTCCAGGTATCATTTTTATTTTTAGAGAACCACAAACCCGATCCAAGTTGTTTAAAAAAATTTATGACTATAAGCATTCCATTTAAATTACAACCAAACCCATGTATCTTATAAAATAATTTTTGCCATGTGGAAAATTATTATACTATAAAAATATTTTGCTGTTCTCTAAAATGAACCTGAAAGAAAACCCATGCAAATAAATAAACAAGCCAACAAATAAATAAATAAATTATTGTCCAAGTCCCTTGGGGTACACACCAATCCATTCGAAATTGATTGGTAAAATTGTAAGAAATACATTATTTGTATGAACTGAGGAGGGACATGCTCCTTCACACATCAGTTCTCAATAAGCCCCAAGCGCTTTGTATATCAAAGGAACTGTACAAATGCTTGTTCTATGTCACATGATATATGAGAAAGATTGGAGATTTTAGAGTCACTTAGACCAGGTTTATCATCACAACTCATTGACTCTGAGACCTTGGGAAATTGACAAGACTTTGTCATTAGTAAAATGGAAAAAATGTGCCTACTGCATAGGCACCACTATGGGGATGTGTGTTTGAGAAAGAGAGTGGGAGAGAGAGAGAGGAAGAGAGAAGGAGGGAAAGGGGAGAAATTGGTTGCAGAGTTGGCTAGCTATCTACTACTTTTTCCTTGATGTATGCAAATTTGTCTCCGGAAAATGTCCAAGGAGGTGCTACATTTGCGGACTCCCTTCTTGTTCCCAGGTGATGCTTGAACTAGTCTCTCCAGGTGAGCAGAATATTGGGCAGCACAGAAAACTGAGTGCCTTCCCCACCTCTGATTCTCTTGCCTGCTAGTTGGAAGAATATTAAAGAGACTCCAGGATCCTGAGAGATAGGCAGTAGAGCCTCCAGATGGAAAAGCTTTGGGTGTATTATATGGAAGAAAGACATTTGTTAACCAGAAACAGGGGCGGTAGATAATTAGGGGAGAGAATGTGATAATCCACTGAGATCTGAGGGCTTTAGTTGTTACAGCAGCTAATGTCACCCCAACTGTCACAGAATCAGAGGAGAGATGATGTACCCAATAAGCCCAATACATAACAGATAGCAGTGCTCAAGAGATGTTTTTATTTGAATGTTTGAATGAGTGAAGTATATCATGTGCTTATTCAGAATCTCACATGAGGTAGCACCCTTGTCTAGTTGCAATCTTCCTTGGTTATCTTTGAGAGTCTGAGAAGTCTTGAACTGTGGCTGAGACAGCTGCTTTGGTGGGCTAAAGAGCCCGTGAATGGCTACACTTGCTTACAGAGAGCACATCCTTTCAAACTTCACTTTCATGTGCCGCGTAGTTAGCTTCATTGAATGGAAGACAACAGGTTTATGGAAAGGCTGAAATGTTCTGATGGAAAAACCCATGTCTCCAGAAGGGGTTTATCAAAGAGACAACAGGCTTGTTAAGCTCTCTCTGCTACTTAATATAAAAGGGTAACACTTAATATGGAGACAGAGCCTCTCAACAATATGCTATCCTCCTGCCCTTCTCTCCATTAATTAAAACTCTAAGCAGTTAATAAAATAAAAAGAACTATCCCATTCATTTTAACATAGCACTCTCACCAACTCATAACAGTAAAACCGTTAGTCATTTTTGGGAAATCTAGTGATTCGGGACTGTCAGGTGTGACACAATGCCTAGTGGACTAGCAACATTTTTAATTTTCTGTTATGTCTCCATTTTCCATCACTTTTGTGTGTGATTAGAGAAATTACTTTCAAACATTCTGATTTTATACAATTATTTTTTTTCTCAGTGATAAAATCCAAGGAAACCACCCAGCTGTCTGAAAATAAGCTATTATGTTTGAATGCTAAAATGCTTTAATTTGTAATGGCACTCTGCCTTGAAGAATGGTACCCTTCCCTCCTCCTTGCTTTATATTTTGTCAAACCAACCTTTGTTCAAAAGAGGATTTGACAGTGTTCACTTTCAGACTACAGAAAAAAAGTGCACCTTTTTTTTTGTTTTCCCTGTGAAATGCTCAAGTAGATAGCTCCTTTGCAAAAGTTGAAGCTGAGCCTTTGTTTTGTATGTAATCTCTTGCTAGGTCTGGGAGGATACTTATTCTTAGAATCCTCTCTTGGGAGGGTACTCGCTCTTAGAATCCGGGCACCAGGCATGAGAAAGCCCGAGCCACAGTCTGGGACATCGCCCTGTGTTGAGTGTTGTGTGAATGGTCAATGTTCGTTTGAGTTCATGGCCCATAAATAGGAGGCCAGCAGTTTCTACATGGATGGCACAGAGAAAAAAAGTATAAAACCTATTTTTAGAGTTTGGTGTCTCATTCTAGCTAAAATCAGAGCCTGAGGCATCGGTACTTAAAGCCTAACACTGCCATCCCGGAGAAGCAGGAAGGACAGCAAACATAAGCGAATTTGTTGCCAACTCAGCCCAGCTTCAAGGAAGGGTGATATCTCCGTTTTTCAGGTTGTCTTCAGAGAGGCCATGTTACCTAGAGGGAAAAGACAGAGAGACTTTATCTACTGACACCATCTTCTGTGGTTCTAACTTTGCCCTGCACTTCCAGGCAAAGTACTTGGTGGGTCCTGAGGCACCTTGCAACTCAGCAGCAACATGGAAGCCCCAGAGTGGTGGAAATAGAGGGATGGGGCCCAGGAGTGAGGCCAGGTGCTGGCAGGGTGTGCTAGGCGTGTCGTGGCAGTGACAATCACAGCAGAGACCTTTTTCGGGGACCACAGGAATGTCTTCAAGACCTGCTAGGGCTGTCTCAGCTAAGAAACAGGAGATTGTGTGGATCTCCGATAAGGCATAACTGAATCTGAGACAAATAGCAAATATGCAAGGGTTGAGAGTTTTAATTAAAGCTTCCAAAATGGCATGTTAAAATTAAATTTTGCCAAAGCATGTCTTCAACAGTGAGGTGCGAGACCACCATGGTGCTCTCTGGCCTCCCAAGCTTTGCCTTTTCTGCAGTTTTCCACTCATTAGAGAGTGCACTGGTGGCTTCAACAGGCATGGTCACGGCCGAGGAAGGCCGGTGGGTTGTAAACCACATTTCAAGTTCTCAGTGGATTGGGTGTGGAGCTTTAACTGCAGTCACTGGAGAAGCAAATGATGATGATAAACTGGTGCTGAAAATGAGCAGGCTGGAGTCACAGGGTGGGGCCAGGTGGGAAAAGACCATGGCTGTATTACTTTGCTATCCTTTTTATGTCTGTCCCCCAAGGATGCCAGGCATTGTGGAATTAAATAGCATCCAGAGGTGCCCTTGAATATTTGGGAGATAGATTATTTTCCTTCTCCGTGTGACAGAAAAGCTGCCTTCAGAGTCTCAAACGCCTACCTCTGCTGTCTCCACTACAGCTGCAAGTTAACTTTCAGTTCTAGTAGTCCCAAACCGCCTGCTCTCAACTCTTCCAGGGTTCCTAGGAAGAAAGCAAACTGCTGAGGGAAGGGAGGGAGGTGAGAATTGAAGGTTCACCATGAGAGCCTTGGGAAACAATCAAGGGCAAATGTAAACTAAGTAGGATTGCAACTTGCAGCTCAGAGAACTAGAAACAGGGCATCCTGGGACACCTTGAACATCTGCTGCGGAAAGCGTTCGGAGAATTTTAGATCCACTTCGAGTTTCATGGGAGAACTCAGAGGATGGAATATCTTAATTTCCAATCTGGGTGACTTGACATCTTGTCCCTGTTTCCTTTGGATATCTGTCTTTGATGTGAAACTGCATTTGTGCAAAGTATTTGTTGGAAGCTACTTAAGCATCAATGCCTTGCTCTGTTTTGGAGAACTTACAAGCTGTTAATGTAGTTGTGTGACTGATTCTCTTGGTGTTTGAAGTATCTGGTTCCCTGAATCTCTAAGCAGTTATCAGATTTGGTAGCTGAAGAGTATAGGTTTATGAAATGAATGACTGTACTCTAAGCGATGCATAGGGGCAAAAGAAAAGTCAGAAAATTGAAAGCCTACTTACTTGGGGGCATTTCCATGAGTTTGTTCTATGTTATTGGATAAGGTAACCTCTTTTGTTGTTTTAGGAGCACTCAAATCTTCTATTTCTTTTGAGTAACTCTAATAATTTTCCCCCCCAGGACAATGTTCATCTCATCTGCTTCAGATTTATCAGTATCAGGATGTTTATGATATTTCCTTATTATGTATGTCATCTCTTTTATTATCTTTATTTAATTTGTTCTCTTTGAGTTACACTTTTTTCCAATCATGATATTGTACCTTTTTGCTATTTTTCTTAAGTACTTTCAATGGAAGTTTATTTTTTATTGTACATTCGTGTATCTAAGGTATATAAAATGAGGTTTTGATATACATAAACATAGTGAAACGATTATTACAGTCAAGTACATTAACATATCTAGCTAGCATCCCACATAGTTACCTTTTTTTGTGGTGAAGGTACTGAAAATGGACTTTGTTAGCTCATTTCCAGTATACAATGTTATATATAGTTATGTTGTTAACTGTGGTCCTCACACTACCTTAGAGCTCTGGATTGTTCATTCTATGTAACTGTAACTTTGTACATTTTGACCTTCCTCTCTACCTCCCTACTTTCCCCATTCCTAGTAACCACTGTCCTAACCTCTGTTTTTATGTATTTCAGGGTTTTTTTTCAGGATTCCACATGTGAGTGAGATCATGGGATATTTCTCTTTCTGTGTCTTTTCAAAGAACCTACCTCTGGCTTTGATGACCCTTTCTATTGTATCTTTATTTTAGACTTCATTAATTTCAGCTCATATCGTTATTTTTTCTACTCATTTTCTTGAGTTTTCTCTTTGTTCTGTTCCTAACGTCATACATTAGATGATATGAACACTAATTTTTAGAGTTTTTGTCTTTTTTAGATCAATAGAGTGATAGTTTATTAGAAGATAGGAAAGCTTCCAACACAATGGAAGTCTGGGGTCCCAGACTAACCCATTATTAGGGTTTTTTTTCCTGCTATAAGTAGTTAAGATGAGAATTGCTTTAGGGGATACCAGCAATTTTAATGCATGAGATTATTTTTATGGTTCAGTGTCAAGTAATTAAATATTCCCATGATAATTTTTTCTTTGACCTTTGAGTTATTTTAATGTGTGTGAGTGTGTGTGTTTGAATGTGGATAATCACATTTGGTGCTACAAATGTAGCGCTGATAATATTCATATTCAGAAATTTTTGCAATAAAAGTTTCTTTTAAAATGTGTTTCTGACATGTCCAAATGCTTTGGTTTTAAAGTTAACCTTTTTTTATTTTTGATTTCTAACAATTGAATTTTAGTGAATGTGGCCTATTAGATGCCAGTTCTATGAAAATTAATTCTGTGATTTACAATGTAGTCAGTGTTTATAAATGTTTCGTGAGTGGCTGACAAGAATATGATTTCCCTAATTGTTTGGTGCAGGGACACACACACTTATATTCATTAGGTCAAGCCTGTTAATAGTGCCGTTGGACCTTTCCATAGTCTACTGTTTGCTTCATTTATTCCTATGAAAGATATGTGTTATTCTCCCACCTTGGTGATGGATTTGATAGTTTCTCATAAAGTTCTGTAATTTTATTTTACTAATTTTTAAATTAAAATCAGAACTGGATACATTCATAGGATACAATGTGCTGATTTGTTATATAATGTGGAACGCTCAAATCAAACTGATTAACATAACCATCACCTCACTTACTTATTTTTTGTGGTAAGACATTTAAAATTTACTTTTAGTTATTTTGAAATATACCCTTGCATTGAGTTCTGTAATTTTTATGAGACAATGCTATTAATAGTGAACAAATATAGGATTGTTATCTGCCTGGTGAAGCAGAATGACAGAATCCTCTTTATTCATAATAATACTCTTTGCTTTAAAGTCTACTTTATCTCATATCAATAAACTGTATCAGATTTTTTCCCATCCTTTTAGTTCTCATTTGTATACTAGTATATTGCTATTAAAAAAAAAACCCTCAGTCTGACATTCTCTGCTAAAGGGTGCACACTAGTCAATTTACGTTTACCAGTCATGTACACAGGGTGCTAAAAAATGTGTACACGACTTAAGAAAGGAAAAAAATTATTACAATTTCAATACTCAATATATACCAATAACAAAAGATGAATGCAAGTCACGTTTGATTTCTGTAAGTAGGAGAAGTACTCAAAGCGGTTACCAACAGTGACCAGATACTTCTGATTGTGGCAACTACTGTTTGAGCAACATTGACAGAAGCGGGCCCCCTGTATCACTGCGCATGCCCGTTCAATTTCTTCCCAAAAGTACCGCCAGTGTCGCCTCCTCCATCCTCAGTCCTCCACTGTTGCTGTCCTTCCATCACCTTCTCAAATTTCAAACACCACTTCACAGCGGTATTTGAAATTTGCGCTCTTTGAGGACAACCGTGCCTCTGCCGTTTTCTTTGTCCTGCCCGTCTCATGGTGGCGCTAGCATTAATTTGATTAATACCAACGTTTGTGCAGAGTTCGTACCATTAGTAAAGTAATAAATAGAGAATACGGCTTACGCTGTGTGTACATTTCTTCGGCAACCCTGGTATGTGATCTTTCTGGTATTACAGTTTCTACTTTCTATTTTATCTACATTTTCTGTCTTTTGGGGTGACTTTTTTTTAAATTACATTTTTCCCTTTACTGTTTTGGAAGTTTTTACTCCATCTTATTCTTTTAGTCATTACCCTTAAATTTTAATATGCTTAAAGATCAAAGTTAAACAAAATATTTTCTCTCTGAATAATGATAGACCTTAGAATACTTTAAATTCAATCAGTTGACCCATTTTGTCTATTATTATAAAGCAATATTTAGTTTTATGCTGATATTTTCTTCTAACCCATAAATTAATTATTACTTCTGTTGTTTTCTTTTGCAAATGTTTTATTTTTATTGAATCATAGCTGTGTACAATAATTCAATCATGGGGTACAGTGTATGGATTTCACATACCATCTGAGAGATTTTTATCAACCTGATGTTTTAGATAGGGAGTCAGCAAACCTTTTCCCTGCTGGCCATACGGTCTATGTTAAAATTGCTCAACTTTGCTGTTGTACTACAGAAACAGGAATAGATAATACTTAAATAAGGGCGGCCACGTACCAGTAAAGCTTTATTTATAAAAATAAGCAATGAGCTGGATTTTATCTGTAGTTTGCCGACATTTGCTTTAGATAGTATGAACGGGATTATTGCTTTGCTTAGTTACCATTCCTTGCTGAGTCTTAGACTCCCCTTGTAGATTTTCTCCTTTGTCCTGAAGTGTACCTTTCGGTTGGCCCTTTAATGAGGGTCTGTTGCTCAGGGACTCTGAGGATTTCTTTGACTTTGTCGTTAGTTAATGTTACTTCTAGGATAAGATGTATGCTACTCCTTGGATGTATTTTCTCTAAACAGGCTTTTGTAGGGTAAGAAATAGCACATCATATTATTTTTATATTTATTTTCAAATCTAAGCCCCCACCTTGATGAACTAGTAAAAAGAAAAAAAAATCCCATGGAATTGTTGGTCATCTTCCCATTTCTCTATCTATAAGATTATTTTTAAGGTTCTCCGTGCTGAGGCACTAATACAAATAAGGGCTTTTCTGCACTCTAGAGTTATGATTTTATGATTTTCTGAATTTTACAGTTGCTGTTAAGGAATTCTAGAGGCAGTGTTAGCAGCGTTGTTTCGCAGGTGCTGTCATTTCTCCCTGGCTACTTTTTCCCTTTGGTGCTCTGAGGTTTTGTGGTGACAGACTTTGGATACTCTTTTTATGGATTGTAATTTAGATTTGTTGTTTTTTCCTCAATCTGAAAACTTGTGTCTTTCACTATTTTTGGAAAATTCTCAGCTGTTATTCTTTTTAATATTTTCTCTTCTGTATTCTGTGTATTTTCTTCTTTTGGAACTTTGATTAGGTGTATGTTAGGCCATATTATTCTTTTTTCACAGCTTGTGCTACATTATGGGAAATCTCTTCTAGCTTATTAATTCTCTTTTCACTTGTATCTGTTCAGCTCTTCAAGCCATGTTGATTTCTGGATTTTAGGAATTATATTTTTCATTTTTAGATGTTGTATTTTTTTTCCCTTCCCAAATATGACCTGTGTGGTTATTTTGGAAAGATGCTATGCTAACCACTTATCACAAATGCTTCATCATGGTTGTTTTAGGAGTCTCTTAATTTGTACACATTTTTATTGTATCTTTTATTTCTTCAAATGCTTTTATTTTATAATCCGTATGTGAAATCTATAACATTAGAAGTTCTTGAGACTCGATGGTATGTTAATCTTATAATCTTGCTGGCTCTTGAAGGTGATGACTTTCTTCTTAATGCATTTATAATTTTTTATTTGAGCTCCTATTCAACTGGTTTTTATGTTGAATATTACTGTTTGTCCTGGGTAGGAGTGATTTCCTCTAACATGATTTGTGTTTTTTTCTGTTAGAGGCCTAGAGTGTCATCACATAGTGTCCCTTCAACCTAATGACTTCCTCACCTTGGGAATCCTGATCTTATCAGGGAGTGAATGAAACCCCATATTGATGGGGACAAGACTTGAGTATACATTCTCAGAGAAGACCTCCTGTACCCTCTACCTTGGCCAAGACAAACATACCCCCTCCCTTTTTATAGTTCCTTTGATTGTAGGGGGATTTTTCTCCCTAGATTAACTTTTTACTATGGGTGTACCTCTTGATATGAAGAATCTCACTTCCAACTGTTCACCATGAACATAAGGAAAACATGGTCTCCTATTTGCTGCTAAGCCATCAAAGCCCACCTCCAGGGTGTTGATATTAGCCAGCACCCCAGGGCAGCATTGGCTCTTGGACGTGTTTACCACTCTGGCATCGGCTCCTATTTCATTTTGATCCATGGGCACTGATCTTTATTTCTTGAAAATTTTGCTGTGCATTTAGAAGTACATTTGCTGTGAGACACCCGCATCTACTCATTTCATAGGGAAAGGTTTCCTAGGCTATCTTCCCACCCGTGATCTGAAGCACAAGACTTAAAGAGGCATTACCTGTGTTTTGCATGCTATTCTTTCTTCCTTTGATATGTTTTTCACTAGTTATTTAGAGTGAGTGCCAAGATATGTTCTTTTTGATTCTTTCTTATTTGCTTATGTTTAACATACATGGTCAGTGGTGGTGGTTCCAATAGAGTCTGAGGAAACCTCCTTGGTCCTTGGTTCTCCTTTCTGCCTTCTTCTGAGATGGGAGACTGTGACTTGAGTGAAGTGGGAAAGAGAGAGGGAGGAAGAGAATAGGGACAAGACAGGCAGAGCACAAGAGCCCTGTGTGTGTGGCGTGATAGTGAGGGGCAGTTTCTACTTTCCCTGCTGTCAGTCTGTGAAACAGTCTTGTCCTGGGGTTCTCACTGGGATCACTCTGGAACTTTTGGTCATTTTCCTAATTGCAGGCAGAGTCCTGAAATTTCACTTTGAGCTAGAGCTTTGTCCCAATGTTCCTCTTACTTGACTTCACTCACTCCTCCCCTGGGGCTGTTTCTGGGGAAGACACAGAAGGTGAATCTAGGAATTCTGTCCACAGTGCTTGGATCTGTGGGAGGAGGGGGACAAACTGGGTTTCTCTTTATTTCTTCCCCTTCTGGGTCTCTCCCTCTCTCAGGATATCTTATTTATTTTCTTGACTGCATTGCTAAGTCCCTGCTATTGCTGAAGGTAATTAGCTTTGAGCAAGTGGAAGCATCCTCTATTCCCTCTCTAGCTTTCCTCTCCACCCAGGAAAAGCAAAGGTGAGATACTGAGATGATAGGGGAGGGTTTTACTTTTTTTTTTTTTTTAGAGACAAGATTTCCTTGGGGGGCAACCACAGCTCACTGCAGCCTTGAACTAACTCACTCCTGGGCTCAAGCAATCCTTCTGCTTCAGCCTCCCGAGTAGCTAGAATTATAGCCATGCCACCATATCCATCTAATTATTATTATTATTATTATTTTAAGAGAAAGGGTTTCACTCTATTGCTTGGGTTGGTCTTGAACTCTTAGCCTCGTTATCCTCCTGCCTGGGTCTTCCAAAGTGCTGCATTACAGGTGTGAGCCACTGCAGCTGGATGGTTTTAGTTATTGAAGCATATTTTACACCCTTTCCTTAAACTGCCCACACATGCTCTGAGCCTGCTTCTCTAGAAATTGAGGTATTCTTGAATATTTAAGAATTTTGTCCATTGACCATGTTCTGTTCTGACTTTTGAGGGAGATGCTATAGGAACCTTCAGTTCTTAACCCTTTCCCTAGAATTTCAAAAGGCATTATGACATAACCTTGTGGTGTTTTGTGTTTTGATTATTGCTTATTCTTATGCTGATTTTATTAAATATGCCTAATTTATTTTGTTCATTTTGAAAGCTGAAGAAACTGTGAGCATACCCGATCTTTCCTTTTTTAAAAGACAGGGTCTCTCTATATTGACTTTAGTGATGCATCCAAGAACCACACAGATCACTTTCTGCGGGAAATGAAGGCTTCAGAACCAGAAAGGCTTAGATGAAAACCTTAGCTCTGCCATTTATGGGAATATTGAGCAAGTTCCACTCTCTTGCTGTGTTTCAGTTTTATCCTTTAATATAATGATAATGATTATTGTTGTGAGGTCCTGGGATACATACATGAATAAAACAAAGTTTTTGTTTTTTCTCCCGTAGAGGTCATTTTCAAGGATGAACTGAAAAATAAATTGTTACTGAAATGGAAAGTGCTGAGTCAATGGAAGGCTGCTCCGGGTGACCCACAGAGGACCCTGAGGGTGATGGAGAAAGACACTGAGGATGGTCATTTGTTCTTTCCAGGTGAGAACACACTTGATGAGACAGGCGAAATGACCTGCTGGAGGCAGCAGGAAGAGCAAGTGGAGGAAGAATGTTACTGACACGGACTCAGGGGACCAAGGGAGGCTGCAGGGACCAGGTCATGGAGGCTTGCGTGCCTTCAAGCTTTCTGTGCCCATCATGAGGAGAATGGAATTTGTCCTTAGTCAAGGGGAACATTGGCTGTCTTTAAGCTAAGAGGTACAACAGCTTTGTGTTTTAGAAAGTTACCTACAAGCACTGAGAAAGAAGGTTAGAGAGAACATGGCAGGTTGTATGCAACCATGTCAGCCATCCTGCACGCTCTTCTTCCAATATGATTTTGGCACTTCTGCCATCAAGGACTATCTGGGAAGGCTGATGATGCAGCGTGACTTCCGAGATAATCACAGAAGACAATAAAGATTCTGCCCAGGCCCTTGGTCTGTTCGTCTTGGAACTCAGCTACCATACTGTGAAGATACCCAAGCCTTTGTGGAAAGGTTCACAAAGAGAGGAATTCAGGAGTCCAGTTGACGAGCCACAGCTGAGTTTCCAGCTGACAGCTGGTATCAACTTTCTAGCTGTGGCATTGAGCCATCTTGGGAGTGGGTCTTCCCGCCCCTTCTAGGGTCATCCCAGCAAACCTCATAGGAAACACAGAGGCAATGACCTTGGTGTGTCCTGCCCACATTGCTCATTTGAAAGCAAAATAAAGGATTGCTGGTGGTTTTAAGACCTTGCATTTGTGATGGTTTGCTACATGGCAATACATGACTGATATCAAGAGAGAGGACAGAAACAGTGCCATTCAATATAGAGCATATGAGAGTGTTCAGGTGAGAGATGATGAGGGCTTAGCTAGGGCATTAATAAACTGAACAAATAACCATGACCTATTAGGCACCATGCTATAACAGGGGCATGTACCGTGAACTAGGTGGACAAGGTCTCACCTCTCACAAAGGGGACTGGCTAGTGAGCAAGAAGGATGGCGTGTGGAGTGGAGCCACTGTCCTACTTTATTATATCGTGTCTACCTGGGATGTGTGCTCTCTCCAGTCTGCATTGAGAGGAATTAAAAAATAGTAAAATAACTAGAAAAATACATTATGACTGGGGTAAAAATTTCGATATGCAGATAGCATGAAAATGACATTGGCTTTCCTTGCTAAGCCCCACTGAGCATGATAGGAAGTGGGTTGTCTTTGTTTCCATTAGAGAAAACCTTCATGTGGGCACTTCTCTTGCTCCCCTGGTATTGTGTGATTTTAGTTCAAAGCACAAAACACTTGCTATTTGCATCACTGTGTGTTACGTTTTTTTTTTTTTTTTCCTGAGGCAGAGAGTGGGAGGATTACCACAGTATTCCTTTCAAGCACTCTCAGTCCCTGATCAAAGGAAGGGTTTTAGAGACTTAGTTCATCTGAGATTCAATATAAGACCATTCTTGGTTTGGGGTTTTGAGTAAATCACTTTTGCTTAAACACCAGAGAGAAAGAGCACTAACCCATCGAGTGTGAACTACAAAGTCCCACACAAGTGCCAATTATTTTTATTGTTTTAAAATGGAACTTGGGAGTTAGTGGTATTCAGGGAGTTAACCATTAGTGAGGACATTTTCTTTGGAAGATAATTATTCATTGAATAATTTTGTCCCCTTACGAAGCACAGCCACAGATCTTCTCCGTTGTGTTTTTGCCACAAAGTACTATCCTTCCTTTCTCCTTCCTATTAACCACCAGGAGAGAGGAGTCCTTGCCACGTGCCGCTTTGGCTTCTCCACCAGAGCAGTCTGGTTTTGGCTCCCATCTCTCTGCTGGAAATGGCTTTTTGAGTCATCGGAGGCTTTGTTACCAAATTCTTTGAACTCTTCTTAGTGCTGGATTGCCCCGGGCTCTGGGCAGTGACTGGTACCATTGACTGTTACCCAGAGCTCCACACTGGGGTCTCCTCTCTTCTGTGCAAACACACTTGGGTTTTACTTCTCTGCCTCTGTTGCTGGCTTTCTTTCTTCATCTTAAATGTTGATGTTACCCAGGGTTTAGTTTTTCAATCCCCTCCAATTTTCCAAAACTTTATCATATTTCTAAGACTACCATTGGTCTGTATTCTAAGGAGTATTAAAAACTATGACCATTGCCCTTGAATCACAAATGCCTAGAAATCATATACATATTTTTTTGAGACAGGGTCTTGCTCTGTTGTCCAGGATAGAGTCCTGTGTGGTGTCATCATAGATCACAGCAACCTCAAGCTCCAGGGCTCAAGTGATCCTCCTGCCTCAGCCTTCTGAGTAGCTGGGACTACAGGTATGTACCATCATGTCTGGCTAATTTTTTAATTTTTTTGTAGAAATGGGGTCTTGATCTTGCTCAGGCTGTTCCTGAACTCCTGAGCTCAAATATTCCTCCTGCTTCAGCCTCCTAGCATGGCAGTATTATAGGCCTGAGCCACTCACCATGCCCAGCCAGAACCACTATTTTTAAGAATAAAAAATGAACAAGCTGGCTTGACGCCTGTGGCTCAAGCAGCTAAGGCACCAGCCACATACACTTGAGCTGGTCGGTTCGAATCCAGCCCAGGCCCACCAAACAACAATGATGGCTGCAACCAAAAAGTAGCTGGGCATTGTGGCAGCTGTGCCTGTAGTCCCAGCTCCTTAGGAGGCAGAGGCAGAATTGCTTGAGCCTAGGAGTTGAAGGTTGCTGTGAGCTGTGATGCCACAGCACTCTACCCAGGGTGACAGCTTGAGGTTCTGTCTCAAAAACAAACAAACAAACAAACAAACAAACAAAAACAAAGAACAAGCCATAGTCTCTCTCACAAGGAGATATAGTCTAGTAAAGTAGGCTAGATGTGTACATGCAGCTTCAACAGCTATGCTTTTTCCATTTTCGGCTTCCCCATTAAGCCTAGCATAGAACAGTTACTCAAGACTTAAGGTAATGTGATCAAAAGTGACTGCCTCTATTGTGTAGTGGTGACATTAATGCTGAAGATGTTTGGCTGGGTGGGGTGGCTCATGCCTATAATACTGGCACTCTGAAAGGCTGAGGCAGGTGGATTACTTGAGCTCAGAAGTTGGAGACCAGCTTAAGTAAGAGTGAGACCCCACCTCTACTGAAAAGAAAAAAAAATAGAAAAAACCATCTGGGCATGGTGGCACATGCCTGTAGTCCCAGCTACTCAGAGGCTGAGGCAAGAGGATCACTTGAACCCAGGAGTTTGAGGTTGCTGTGAGCTATGATGATGCCACAGCACGCTATCCAGTGTGACAGAGAAGATTCTGTCTCAAAAAAAAAAAAAAAAAAAAAAGCTGAAGAAGTTTAAGACTGGCACAAAGCAGAGCTTTTAATTTGATTTGAAACTGAACTAAGGTCCAGAAGAAAAGAAAACTCCTTGCCTTCTGATATGTAAGTAGAAATGTGTTAGTTGGTGTTACTCAGCTAGTTTTAAGTGAAAAAAACGGACTCCAGCTAATTTAAACAAAGAAAAAGAATGTATTGAAAGGATGGACAGCATGTCTTGAAATTGGAGAAAGAACTGAATAACTAGACTTCCAGAAGGAAAGACACCAACTCCACTTTGGAAACCTGAACAATAGAAACACGGAGATCATCAGATTCCCTAACCTAGGCTCAGAGGTAGCTTCAGCAGAACTCCAAACTAGGAGAAGTTGTCAGACTAAGACCACGGTCCCCTCCACCAATGAAAAATGGTGCATTAGCAAAGTACAGTGCCAGCTCATAGTGGGCATTCAATAAAGATTTTTTAATTAAGAAATGAATGAATCAGGTTATTAGATAGATTAGCTGACATCTAAAATCTCTACCAATAGTACTAGAATTCTTTCAGAAACCAAGGTGTAACTTCCTGAGCATCTCAATGAATAAAATATATTTCTGTCCAATTGAGAAGGCAGGAATACTGTGTATAACTGTCTTATTGGGATTCAGAAATCACCTTGGTTATCACTAAACCAAATAAAAATAAACTCAGAGAAGCATCTGTGCATCACACTTTTTTTTCCCACTGATAGAAGCATTATGGGATGTTGAGGGGTGCCAGAGAGGATGCAATAATGTTCCTCTGGATATAGAACACTTGAGATTTGACAGTTTCACATTTTTCTTTATTTCTGTTAAGGCAGGATTCTGACAGGGCTATATTTTGCCACCCACTTTGGCTGTTTTCTTGTAAATGGCAGTAAACGAAAGAGGGGAATAGAGACACCTTATTAATCAAGTTGGTTACAATTTTACAGCATTGTGCCCAGAAGGACACAGTGAACTATCAGTGTCAAGGAGAAAAACACATGACTGGAACAAATTAAAGACCGTGGACATTCAACAGGTGGATAGAAGCCAGACTCATGTCTAGCAGGCACAGTGCCCTGAAGGCTGTCTGGGCAGCATTTGCTACTCAAGACGTAAAATGGACAACTCTATCGATCCAATGGGATGTTTCAGGTCTTGAGAATTGTTTTAGTATTTTCTTTTTCTTCCCTTCTCCCTCTTTTTTTGATAGCATCAACTTCTAGGCACCAATTTCTGTTCTCCCACTTCTGCAGAACAAACCAGCCCAAAACTTAATGGCTTAAACTGTTTATTTGGCTTTTACAGTTCTTTGGGTGGACTGGGCTCATCTGAGTCATTCTCACTGGGGGTCTCTCAAGCAGTTGCAGTCAGATAGTGATTGAGGCTACAGTCAACTGAAGGATCAACTCAGATGGTTGCGTGAGATGATTTCTTCCCTTGTATGTCCGACGCCTCGCTGGGGCTGTTGGGGCTGGATATCCAATGGCTGGGCAGCTCTGTCTTCCCATGTGGCATCTCCACTTGGGCTCCCTCGTGGCAGGGCAGGTTTAGGGTAGTGCAGGCTTTCCAAGATTCCTCAGTTCAAGCCACAGAGCTTCTTGTGACCTAGCCTCAGAAGCCACATGCAGACACTTATTAATTGAAAGTAAGTGGTAGATCCTGCTGAGATTCAAGGACAGAAGATTCCACAAGTATGTGTATCCTGGGGCATTCAGCTCATTAGGGAGCCACCACGGAGCTGAGTTGCGGTAAACCTCTTCCCACCTATGTTGCCGCTGTCAAAGCCATGCATTTGCTCACCTCTCAGGCTTTATGTCTCCTCTCCCTGGAACCCTTTCAGCTTCTCAAATTTGCCTTGTTCCCTTGATCCACATGCACCTGCCTACCTCCTGCCCCATGGCCTAGATCGCTCGTCCCCAGATCTGCCATAGGGCTGCACTCCTTCAGGGAAGCGGAAATGGTTCTTGGCTTCCCCCGGGCTGGGCCCCAGCTCATCTCTTAAAAACTCAAAGAAGTGAATTCCTTCCCTTCATGACACAAACAGCAATTTGTATTTACATCAGCCCCAAATAATTTGGTTAATAGATGTCTGCCCTGTAAGATAGTTCAAAAGGACAGTGAAAATATTTTGTGTATCTCTTTATTATTATTATTTTTTGAGACCGAGTCTCACTTTGTTGCCCCCAGTAGAGTGCTCTGGTGTCATAGCTCACAGCAACCTCTAATACTTGGACTCAAGCGATTCTCTTGCTTCAGCCTCCCAAGTAGCTGGGACTACAGGTGCCTGCCACAATGCCCAGCTATTTTTAGAAATAGGGTTTTGCTCTAGCTCAGGCTGGTTTCAAACTCGTAAGCTCAGGTGATCCTCCCACCTTGGCCTCCCAAAGTGCTGGGATTACAAGTGTGAGCTGCCAGGCCTCTGTATCTCATTTTAAAAAAATCAATATCATATCATCTTCACTTAGCACATAGTGGCAGCTTAGAAACCATGGTTGAAAGAATAAATCTCCTTTTTCAAACTGCCCTATTTTCAAGATAATTTTTTCTTGAACTTTTTTCATAGAAAAGACCTAAACAGGTTTTTTTCTATAATCTTTCTCAAGATTATTTGCTCCTCCTCCTGGGAATAAATCTATTGACGGAGGAGAGGAGACTCAGTTGAACGCAAGGGATGGGGGCTCTTTCAGGGGATGAGAAACAAGGAGAGTGTGGTGGGATTTTCAGAGAGGCCGCCTTCTTTCTGGGATGCAAGGCTGGGTGCAGTGATTGTGCTTGGCAGGGAGCTTATGGACTGGAGACACAGAGACAGATGAATGAGGCCTTGCATGAGCTGGGTACTGAGGACAGTTGTCCCATTTGGTGGCTGCAGCAAAGGATCTGGTTGACTGTGCAGAGCAGGTAGGAGAGAGGTAGTTGGCTTTGGCCAGTGGAATATTTAAGCGGCAAAGATGGCGTGGATCTGGTAAGACGTGCGTGTGGAGTCACTCAGAGCACGTGCAGGAGGCTCGCACAGTGGACAAGGGGCCCAGGCCACCAGCCCCGATCTGGAATCTGAATGGTATTCCACAGAGGGCAGTTTCCCCAGCCCTCCAAGGTTCTACTTTCCTTTTGAAGTTGTATCTATTTATTTATTTATTGGGACTGTGTCCTGTGTAAAGACAGGAACGGTCTTTACTTTTTTTTGTTTTTGTTTTTTAAACCATCTTTCAGCTTACATCTTAAACCTTCAACTTGGTTATATTTTAGGCATTGAGATAAAAATATTTCCACATCGCTGTTTAAAAACATAACTCCAAAACACCCAGGCTCTGAAATCAGAACTGAACGATCCAGCCGTTTTAAAATCTGAGCGCTATGTATTAGCAGCCAGTTGAGTTTTAGTCTTTGGAAAGAGAGACTCGGTGGTATTCTCTCCTGATGCCATATGAGATGAAAAATTTGTGGCCCTACGATGGCCAGTTATATTTAAAGTTCTACTGAATACAGCTTGAGTATTAAAGAGACTACCCAAGAGATGTAAATGCACCACCAACAGTCCCACTTTGTTGCTGGAGCCTCATGTCTTCTTTTTTCAAATTTCATTTTATTCATTTATTTATTTTTATTATGAGGGTATGTACAGATGATCAGATTACAGTGTTTGCGTTTTGAGGTAAGGTCCCTGCTGTAGTTGTGTGTATCTTCCTTTTCTAACCAAATCATAGAACAGAAGCCCTTTTCCTGCTTCCTTATGAGGCTGGTATTTCCTTTCCTCCCTGTCGGGGTGTGCTGGGTGGTTCTGGCATCTGCAGCCTCCCTTATTATTCCACACCAAATGCTAAGAGAGGGGCCTCCCCCTCAGCTCCACAGGGCCACACCCCACAGATGGTTTCCTAGAGGATTCTGGGTTGGGGGATGCCGGAAGTGATGACCCAGGGCAGGAAACTATTAAAAATGGATAGCAGATATTGCTGTTCCTAAAATTTATTGGCCAACCCTCACCCTGGCAATTCCCTTAAAAGCTATATTTCTCCTTGTTTCAGGTGAATGTTGTTATAATATTTTGTGGCGGCTCTGTCCTCCTTCTGCCAAGAATCAGTGATACCATCTGCAGCCGTGTGGTCCCCAGGCAAACCCCAAGACTGCCATGTGAAAACTTCAAATTTCTTACTATTAAGAATATATACTTAAAAAAAACTTATGCTAGAAATGCCTTAATCAAAGAAGATGCCTTTGATCAATAAAGAGAAATTTAAGCTCCTTGTTTCTGCCTCTTCCATCTGGATTTGCCTTTGTAGAAACCTAAAATTCCTTCAAAGATATCAGTTAACTAAGTCTATGAACATTTCCCATCTGCTGACTGTCAGGTACTATGTTGTGTCCTGGGGCTACAGAAGTGAAAAAACTACCCCAAACTACCCTACTTTCTCCTGGGTTATGTCTCCCGCTCCGGGGTTTGCTCTCTCTGAGCCCAGGGAGGGATTTGTGGGGGCAGATGTATTTGCTGGGTGAGCAAAGTGAGTAAGCCCAGCCTCCAGCTCTGTTGGAAGGAATTACTGTTCCTCCCTTGACCAGGAATGAAATTGGTCTAGAGGAATTATGGCCACAGCCTGCCCTCCAATCTCTAACCATTGCCTGCAGGGCAATCTGGGCCCCACCAGTACATGGACCAGCCCTGTGTCTCTGCTTGGAGTTACCTTATTGTCTCTGTAACTCTCCCTACACTCCCGCCCCCAAAACGAACTGCTCTCTCATCCTGCTTCCTTGGAGCCCCACGGATTCTTCTGTCATGATCATGAGGTCAAATTCAATTCTTTCATCTGTGTGTTCCAATCTCCACCCCCTCACCCTCCACCACTGTGGAGCATCCTGCCTGGCACAGAAGGTGCTCAACAAATACCTGGGGACTCAGGTGGGCTTTTCATGCTCTGTGTTTGTGCTGGCAACTGAAATACACACCATCTGTCCAGTCTGCTGGGAGCCCTCCTCTTGCTTTGTGCCCTCCTCCACTCCCAAGTGTGGGGTATCAGAGATTTTAAGGACAGCATCACAGAGGTGTATGATGGCCAGGCTGGGTGATGGCTTTGATGCAAATCATTGTGTGTATATTTTAAAAATAAACATTTATAATGAATCTATTATTAGCTGCCTAGGACAGCTAAATGCCAGGTAGGCTTATAAAAGAAGAGTATAGAAATTCACAGGCTGGTCTTCAAGGGGGGAGAGAACTGTCTGGCAGGAACCAATGATGAGGGCCCAGGAGGGGGTGAGCTCTGAGCCTCTGGGGAGGAGGCTGGGGCTCTCACTGTGAGAGGTGATTTGAATCCCAGCTGTCTTCCATTCACAGGCTGACAGATTTCATAAGAACAGTGATTTTCAACCGTTGTGCACAGCACACTGGTGTGCTGTGAGAAGATCTTAGGTGTGCCACGAACATTTTTAAAGATCATTAATTAAATTATTTTCAAAAGAAGTTCAAAGCACAGTAGTATATTCCTTTTACTCTTTTTTTCCCCCCGATTAACATAATTTAAATGTGCCACAGAACTATAGATTCAAGTGTGCTGTGAGATAAAAAAGGTTGGAAAACACTGCATTAGAGTTTCTCCATTTTCTAAATGTAAACAGTTAAAAAAGATGCTGTCTCTTACTGGTAATTTCATGCTATGAAGTTTTGTTTAGAAAGGCCCAATTCACAAAATTTAATTCTGCAACTTTATCAGTATGTTGCTCATTTTATAGAAATGCACAAAACTTTTTCATGGAAAAATACAATAGGTTTAAAGAGGGAATTATTACTATTATTATTATTATTTTGCAGGGTTTTTTTTTTTGCCGGGGTTGGGTTTGAACCTGCCACCTCCTAAGCATATGGGGCCAGCACCCTACTCCTTTGAGCCACAGGCACTGACCAAAGATGGAATTATTTTTTTAAATTTAATTTTGTTTATTTAATAACCAGCATTGCAATAGACCAGCATATTCCTTTATCATCACAAATACAGATAATCCTTGCTTTGCATGGTAGTGGGGACCATCAGATGACCAATGATCGTGCAAGCTGGAACTCAGCAAAGCAATCTTAAGAATCAATGGGAAAGATTATGGTTGGTCTATGAACATTAAAAAATTTTTGTCAGAACTTTAAAAACTTTCGTATAGGGCAATTAAAAAAATAAGTAAATGAATACTTGTTCTGCTGAACTTTAACACAATTGAAATATTGGGGATTCATGTTTTTATCTCATTCCATAGAACTTACTGAGTAGTTTGGATGGTATTTCCCATCTGCTGTTTGTACAACTTATGATACAGAGCAAGCATCTTGGTGAACTGTCATACTGCTGTGTAAGACGGAATCAGCTTTCAACCTTTTATTCTTTGTGCTTTCAATGTGGTGAAATATCCCTGAGAGTTCCCTTAACGGGAAGTTATTTTTACTGGCATCACCTCCTCTGGGACATCTTCATCCTTTTTCTAAATCTGCCCTCATTTCCGTTGGTAAGTTCAGCTTCACGAATTCTCTGGCTACGTACCTAAAGTCTTGCTTACAGGGCCGACATTCCTGCTGTCAGCTGTTTCTTTTATAACTTCATTTATGTTGCAATCAAATTTCACTTCTCCTGTTAGCACCCTTTGTTTCTTTGCTGCACTTTGATCTTTTGTGGAGGGAGTTTGTTGGCCAACTCCCTCTTTCACTTATCCATGTTTATAAAATGTCACGTGGGTTTGACGCTGGGATTAGATAAGGAGGCAACTTGCCTACACTCTTTGCTGTCTGTGTATGAACTGAGGAACGAACGTGCATGGACAGGCTTTGAAAGAAGTGACACAACTGATCACTGATCATGGAATCTGTGGCAGGAAGAACTGGAAGTAAAGCTTGTCCTTTGTGCATTGTACTCACAGTTAATGGTAATGAGCTGTAATCTTTGTTGACTGGAAAGTAAGCACCATTCATAACCTGAGACATTGTCTTGATCTTTAAACAATGACATACCACTTTGATAGGTATATAACTTACCTTGTAAATTAGGAACTGCTTGGCATCTATTTAGTCTGCATTTTGCCCACCCACCCACCATGGGTCTGGAGACAATGTTATGAGCTATAACATTTTTCTAAAGGGCTTCTTCATCTTTGGTTTGGACGGTGGAAGCCGAGTAGGAATGAGAGGTAACTTTGCCTGGTCTTGTTTACCTTAGTTCCAAGTTGTCTTATCTGTAAACCACCACCTAATGGGTTTAGGGTATTAACTTTACATTCATTTGTTCAGGTATTTACCAAAGATATATTGATCTCCTTCTCTAGCATACAATAATGAACTTAACGTGGATACTATCCATTATAATTTAATAGACAGGTTCAAGATTGTAAATTATTATCAATCCTCATTTTTTGCAGCTTCTGTATTTGTGAATTTGCCAATGAGCTCAAATTTATTTCTAGCCCTCCACCAAATCAATACTTCCTGCACCTTCATCGTCATTTGCAAGTAAATGTAAACCAGTGAAAAATTTGAATTACCCAATGCATACCTTCTTACCTGAGGTCTAACAAGGCAGTGCTCTCCGCCTTCTTGTCCAGTTCTCATACAGAGATGACCAGAAGATGCAGATGGGAAGGAACATCCCAGGAGAACACATTCTGGGGCCAGTTGGATGGGGTTTGATTCTGAAATCTAATACTTGTTTGTGGGTGGCCTCAGGTAAGTCATTTAACACTTGTAAACTTCATTTTCTGTGTAACAGAATAAAGAACATGAATCTACCAAGACTAATTGTTTGTAGAATTTGAAATTATGATCTACGTGAGATATGTATCGATACCTGTACATATTTCTTCTAGAAGCACTGGCGCAGTATTTGCTAATTTTGTGTTGGGAGAACTTTATAGATGGTAACTACTGAGAAGGATGAGAACTGACTGTAAATCTCAATGTATAATTACATGTTATTATTGTTAACAATCTCTTTTTCTGGCTAGTGGGAAGTGGGTTCCCACAATAAAAGGTACCTGAGTTCCTAGCGATACAATAGGAAGAGCTTAAAGCATTCAAATATAGTTGCATGAATTGTAACTTACTCACTTTAACATGTCTCTAATCCAAATAGTTTTTTGGTTTTAAATAAATACATTTCATGTTGCACCGGCATCTGAGATTGTGCACATGGCTGATGTCAGGAAGGAAGATTCTTAGTCCTGGGATTCCTTACCTTTAGCAGGGACAGGATTACAGTCATAGCTACCCATCTGTAGACTTTTGTTTTTGTTGTTCCCTGGAGTGTAATATGGTTATTTCGTTCCTTTCATCATCTTTTTTTACTAAAACTTTCAAATACACATAAATATTGAAGGAATCATACATTGAATATCTGTACTCCCACCTCTTAGGTTCAACAAATATTAACATTTTATCACATTTACTTTACATACATATGTGTGTGAATATATAAGAGGGTGCCAAAAAATGTGTACACATTTTACAACAGGAAAATTCTGTATTAAAATTGTAATACTCAATATATACTTACAACATTTGTAATGTATATTATATCAATTATCTCTTGGATTTTAATCTCTTAGATTGAAATCTCTTGTAATTGCCGAGGTCAAAACTGACTTGAGTATTATGAGTTTAATCCAGTTTTCCTTTCTTAAAATGGGTATACATTTTGGGAGGACCCTCTATATGTGTAGATTTATAAGTTACAAAGGTCATGACATTTTATCCCAAATTATTTCATTACCTAGGAAGAAGAACATTCTTTTACAAGTGACACTATCATGATCACATCTGTAACAGTTATGGTAATTCTTTGATATAAGCTAATGTCCAATTCACATTCAAATTTTATCCTCAAACACATTTTGTAGCTTTTTTTTTTTTTTTTTTTAACCAATATCCAAACAATAACAAAACTATGACTTTTGTTGTTTTCTCTCTCTGGATTCTTTTAATTTAGAACAGATCCCAATTTTCCCCCTCCCCCTATGACATCAATTTTTCTTAAGTTAGAAGCTATAATTATTTATATATTACACATCAGAGTTAAATACTGATCTGAGTAGCTCTAGCTGAGCAAATTTGAGGTCAAATAACCATTAAAAGCTTTAGTATATGTATCTGTACCAAAGAGGTTAGAAACGATTTAAAAAGATAATGCATATGAAATTGCTTTGTAATTTATAAAGGCTGCATAGTCTCAGTTATTTTTAATACCATTATTTTAAAAGTTATTTTGAAAGCCACAATGTTATCATTCTATTATATGATGGTTATAATAAACTAAGTTTAAATTGCAATTTAAAAAAGTGGGTCCATGAGCTGTTTCTAATAAAAAAATAACAAACTCTGTATTAAATACAACTTACTTTGAAGTTTTCTTTTGTTCTTCTCCTTTAGACAGTATGAGTACAAAGATAAGGTATTGATGTGCCTTTTCATGCTATCACTGGAATAAAAATGACTAATAAGAGTGCTGACCATGGGCCCCCACAGAGCATCCATACACAATATTGCTGCTGGATGCAATATGATGAATTCTCAGCTCCCATCTCTTTGCTGAGATCCCTTTTGGACCCAGAATAAACTCTGGGCTCTTTGCTGAGCTGAGCAGAAAAAACTTCTATACAGCAGTCCCCAACCCTTTTGACAATAGGGACTGGTTTCATAGAAGACAATTCTTCCACAGGTGGGGGAAGGGGTGGTTTTGGGATGATTAAAGTGCATGACATCTCCACCTCAGCCCTCCAGCTAGATCCCTCACATGCACGGTTTAAGTGGGGTTCATGCTGTTACAAGAATCTAATGCGACTGCTGATCTGACAGGAGGTGGAGCCCAGGAGGCGATGTGAGTGATGGGGAGCGGCTGTAAATACAGATGAAGCTGCACTCACTCTCCTGCTCATCTCTTGCTGTGCAGCCTGGTTCCCAGCAGGCCTTGGGCCCAGAGGTTGGGGCTGCAGACCTTGACAAATGAAGTTATTTGTGAAATTCATGTCTTATATTGTTCTTACATTAAATATGAGATGATATAATGTCATTTGAAGATAAACTGGGAGAAAGTGAAAAAGAAACAATCAAAATAAGAAAATAAAGATTTAAGTTCAGAAGCAAATGAAAGGGATACAGTAGAATTATAAAAATATAAGGTAATCTAAAAGAACCTAGAAAAAGAGGGTAAATACACAAAGAACAGAGGGACAAGTAGTAAACAAATGAAAGGTAATAGACTGAAATGTAACCACATACATTAACCGTGAATCTTAGAGAACAATACATGGGTCCTTGATTGAAAAAATGTGGATTTTGCTGACGTTGGCTAAAATGTTCTACATATTTCAACTAGATCTTGCTGGTTGATTGCACTATTTAATTCTTCTATATCCTTGTTAATTTTCTGTTTAGTAGTTCTACCAATGACTGAAAAGGGGGTGTTGAAATTTCCACCTATTATTGTGGATTAGTCTATTAGTTCAACTCTATCAGGTCTGATTCACTTATTTGGGGGCCTCTTTCATTTGGTATAGCTACAGTTAGGATTATTGTGTCTTGTTGGAGGATTGGTCCTTCTATTGTTACGTAATTGTGTACAGGTCTCTCAGTGAGTGGTGGGTTTTGGTGTCTTATTGCCGGCTTCTGCGTGACTTGTCAATGATCATCACAGACCTTGACTTGGTTTTTCAGAGTGCAGACTAAATTGGAAGGTACGGACCTTGCAGACAGACATGGGGCATCTGTTTTGCTTCAGCTCTCAAGTTGTAAGGCCCAAGACCAGGATGGCTGCATTGGTTCCTCTTTACTCAATGTTGAAGTGTGACCTGAGTGTAGGAAAAAAAATCCATGAGGATGTGAACCACCTGGTCTCCAATGGCTTCTGGAAGTGTCTCTCGAAGATAGGGAGAATGGAAGACATTCAAAATTTCGGGAAATCATCTCTGGTCTGGTCCTAAAGGACTCTAAGGTTTGCCATTATTTATTTGTAAAATTCTATACATTACTTAACCTCCCTGAGCCTCAGTTTTCTCATGTATTAAATAAGGGTGTCTAGGAGATGATTTTAAAGGATTTTCCCTCACCCCAAATGCCTTGAATCCCAAGGATTATGGGTAGAGAAGAACAACAATCGAAAAAAACTGTTTCCTGAAGAGGTACACCTCACTCCCAAACATGTTGAATTATGCTAAATCCAGAACAGATTTTATCAGCCTCCTTCCCATCCTTGATTTTCAGAGCTTTGTGTATTTTTAGATACGTATTATCCATGTGTTTTTTATTATTTTACACTTGACAAAATATTGTTTTCTCAGAGCTTTTTTGATGTCGTGGAAATATCTTCTGCCTTCTTTATAAGCTCTTTCATTTTTAGTATGGAGAATCAGTTGTATTTGCCTCAGAGAATTCTTACGATGATCCTTCACTTGGGGAAAAAAAGTCCTTGAATTTATTTTAACTCTCAGACCTACAAGTTGTTCTTCCTTGTTTTCTTAGTCTTTCCTCATAGGGGTGTCTACTGTTTTCTTATCAGAATGAAGCTCCCCAGGTCCAGAGCCAACCCTAACCTGGGCGGGATGTGAAAGTTACGTCTCCCCCAGCTGCAGTGCAGATGCCTGAGCTGCCATTGGCCTACCTGTGGGTTGAGTTCCATCTCCCTCTGTGTCCCTTCTCAGTCCTGGGCTGTTGCCTCTGTTCCCCTTCTTGGTGTTTCTGTTACTTGCTGGGTGCACCTGGCAGGGCTGCAGCGTGTTCTCTGCTGGTCTACTAATGTGTACCTGGCTGCTTCTGTTCATTTCCATCTAATGGTCAATTTCCTGTTATTTGTGGACTGACAGCCTTGCCAGGCCTGGAAGGTGCCATGTGGAATCAGATCTGGGCTCTCACATGCCTACTTCCCCAGGAAGCTCAATTGCCTCCAGAAGCGTCAGAAATGGAGCGATGCTAGTTTCCTCATGTTACTGACTTCCAGCCAGCATTCTTCCAAAATATCTGACTCTGAGGAGGAGTCAGTTCATGGAACCCTTCTCTTTCGATTCATTGGTTTCATGCTTCTGGAACTTTAAATTGTTGACTCTGTTTTCTAAAGCACACACATTTCTCTTCCTTAAATATATCTCTCAGAGGTAACAGGAGAGAGATGAATCTTCTGCCCCCTCACCCTCAACTCGGTAAAAATCCCTGGGCTAGATATAGATGAGGCTCGAATATTAGGCAGGGAGGCTCTCCGGCTCTTCTAGGAATCCGGACGCCCTGCTTTGATGCTGTCTGGAGCAGTTACTCCACCTGGGAGGAAGGATCAGGCCACACCGCATTTGTGCTTGCCCCGCCCTTCCCTCTATTGGAAGCACCTGCTTTACCCAAGCAGACGGGGCCTGTTTTATCAGTCTGGGAATGCCCCTCATCCCATCCAGGTGAGAGGGAGCTGGCAGACACAGATGGAACTGAGGACACCTGTTACACCTCCATCTCCTGAGAGCTCTTCCCGGGACTGGGCCAATAAAAGAAAACGACCTGAACGAGCCAAGGGGTGGGAGAGTGAGTTGGTCAGTCTGTCTCTCCCTCTTCACTTCAGGGGACTGATTTGTTCCATTTTATAATGAAGAGCTGCTTATCTGAGATTGTTCCTGTGGTCACCCTGTCCGATTGGCCCTTCTGGTGATTTTTTTTTTTTTTTCCTTCTTAGAAGCCAGAGAACCAGGAGACTGCACTTGACGCTTCATGTGTCTGATCATCTTTTGGGCAAGAGCACACCAAGAACTGGGGGCGGACTGCTATCCTGACAGAAGGGTAGGCGAAGGCTTCTGGCAGAGCAGGGTCCTAACACACCAGCGTGTACCACAGTCATCTGGAAAGCTTGCCAAAATTCCGATTGCTGGGTCCCACCCCACAGCGTCTGAAATGGGGCCAAGAAGTCGCATTTCTGACAAGTGCCCAGGCCATACTGATGCTGCTGGCCTGGGGGCCATATTTGAGAACTACTGCCTTTATTCAAGGTAAGCCGTGAACAGAAAGATTTTGGAAGGAGGTTGTGACTGCTGAGCTGGCTCTTGTGGGGCAGTGGAGCAGAGGACGGGGGCCTGCCAGCAGGCCTCCCTAGACCTCCTGGCCTGGCTGTAAGTAGCAGTGAAGGCAGTGAGGGACGACGTAATGCCCAGTGTCACCGCCTCGTGCTCTAAGCATTCCCTAAGACTCCCTCTGCCTCCTAGGGCAGCTGTCCCTGAGTCTCCTCTGCCAAGATATGTGGGGAGGTGAGCCGCACAAGGGATGCTCTCCTTGGGGAAATTTACGAAAAGAACGCCAAAGAGCTGGCTAAATGGCAAGATGTAGTGACCCTTTCTCTTTGAACTTCAGTTCCTCTTGTGCTTTCAAATAGGGCCTTGGCAGGCTGCTTTCCTCTCCCTGCCCAGGGAAATAAACGATCTGAGCCAGGACCCTCTGGTGTCACTGAGAGAGGAGCCCAGCCCTTCTGTGCCGGCAGATGTGGCCTTGCTGCCATTTAGACAGGGCACATCTTGCACGTGGGTGGGAGACTGGCCATGCTAATAAAGAATTACAATTTACATGAGAATGACAAGGCAAAACGTGAAGGGACTGATAGGGCTTGTCCATAGCCAAATTCTTTCTGCCTGAGTACGTTCGATTTGAATTCCTCTACAAACACCAGCTCCACCGCGCTGGGGCAACATTGAAAAGGTCAGGGAAGGCAATGTCAGACATGGTCTGCGGTGCGCTACACGTGCTCCGGTGGCGATGCGTAATGATATATTCCAGTAGCCGCCCGCAGCCTGGCTCTCCGAAGGGGCGCTCTTCTCTTTATCTGGTTGCCACAGATTTTTTTTTGCTTGTGTTCTTTTTCTTTCCCTCCATTTTTTTGCTCCTCTTGAATATCAGTATACAGCGGTTAATAAGTTTTTTTTTCCCCCCCAAGACACAGTGAGGATAAATGTTTTGATCTGGCTTCCACACACAGCCCTCCTCAGAGCGTTGGCACATTAAATATAAATTGCAGCAACTCCAGGGGCTTAGATGCCTGTGCACGCGCTCACCTTGGAGAGATGTGGCAGAAAAGGAACCTTGTGATCTTCTGCCCTGTTTTGCCTCAGGCGTAGATGTGTTGAGGGTCTGTTCTTCAGGCTTAAAAAAAACCACACCTGTCATTCTTATGGAAGTAAACACGGGGTTTGCAGGCAAGAGACTGTGGTCGGGCAGGTCAGGTTCTCTGGAAGCAGGTCGAAGGCAAACTTGGGGTAGCAAGGTGTTTATTTGGAGTTTCTTGTGGAGGGAAAGGGGAGGAAACAGGGCTGGGCAGAGGAGCAGGTCTCACATAACTTCAGCTAATGAGGCAGGAGCTCTGAGGTCAGCATTGTCTGCCAGAGTGTCCCAAGACAGGCCTTTCTACTCCTGTCACATTCAGGAGCAGGAGAGGGTTACCTTTGGTGGGAACGTGACGGAATGGCCCCTTGCAGCTGACCGGAAGGGCCAACAGCTGGAGGTCATGTGCTGAGCACATGCCCTGTTGTGGAGGGGCTGGCAGGATCTGTGTCACGTCCGACAGTGTCCACTACAGGGGTGTTCATTCAGACGCTATGTTTCCGGACCAGCCGCGGTGCCACCTTGAGCAAGACACACTTTCTGGTCTCAATTTCTTTCTTTTTTTTTCCTTTTTTTTGGTGAAAGACTGGAATTGGGTTGAATGATGTCTGTGATAAAATAAGAAATATATGTTGGTCATCATCCCTGGTTCCTGGCACAGAGCTTCTCAAATCCTTGGAACTTCCCTAGCCGTAGGAGCATCATTTGTTATTTGTAACAAGTTTATTTAATGGCGTTGATGCTAATGAGATGACTGGTGGGATGGGGGCTGGTCCCCTGAGGAACCAACCATGTGATTAGAGGCTTGGGACTGTCAACCCCACACCCTCCCTCCAGGAGGGAAGAGGGGCTGGAGATGGAGCTAACATGGAACCTCCGTAAAACCCCTAACTGGTGGGCTCAGAGAGCTTCTGGATTCTCTCTGAGCATCAAAATGGAGGGAGGGCGTTGCTCCCAGAGAGAGCACAGAGCTCCGTGACAGAGCAACTGGGGACTCAAGGTCTGAGGGACCAGGCCTCTGTTCTGTGGCCTGAAGGGTTCCTTCCAGACTCAGCAGGACACACACAGCCCCCTGCATTGGCTGCCTCACCCCTGCCCTCTGTGAGCACTGCTGCAGGGAGAAGCTCTAATGTGGCCGGTGCAGACCAGGCCCGTTAGCTGTGGGGACAGCAGCACTTGCCTGTCAGCTTTAGCCTGCATGACCCAGGGCCAGGAACACAGTGGGTCGGCTCTCGCTCCTTCCAGGCTGTTCTTCACACACATCTCCAGTAATCTTCCCACAGTGGAAGTCGGGTCTTGTCAATTCTCCGCTCAAGAGCCTGCAGTGACTCCCAGAGCTCTCAGAGTGAAAGGCAAAGCCATGTGACAGTCTCAAAGCCCTGTCCCCTCTCTTGTTAATTCCCCGTTCCCACCCCGGTGGCTTCCTTGCCATCCTGGACTGCCCTGGCTCCCTCCTACCCCAGGGTGTGGCCTAAGGTCCTTCAGCCTGGACCACCCATGCCCCCTGTCCCCTGACTGCATGGCTCCTTCCCCACTTCCTTGGCATCGTTCCACAGATGTCACTGTCACAGTGAGGTGTTCTCTGTCCACTCATCAAAATTATGCTTCTCTTTCTCTCCCCCTTCCCACCCCTGCCACTTTCCTGTAACTTTTTATTACTCTTTAAATTACTATAGATTTTACTCATTCATCTCTTTGTCATTCTCACATGGAAAGGCTGTAAGCTCAACAAAGGAAGAGATTCTTATCCACTTTGTTTACTGTTGTATTACCCAGTACCTAGAATTCTCCCTGGTACATAATCTATTTCAGTAAATATTTACGGGACGAACGGAAAATGTTACTTTTTTCTCTTCCATGGCTCGGAGGTGTGTGTGGCCACCCCTGTGTCTCTGCGCCATCTTGTCATGCTTCTGTGTCTTCACATCGGATCCTACAGACTTGTCCTGATCCTTCTGTGTGCTCCCTAATGACATGGTTGGCATTTGTCTATTTTGGTGTCCCCAGCACAGCACAGTGGGTGTTGCACGGTAGAGGATCAAAACATGATCAATGCCTTGAAAAGATGTGATTGAGAGAGGTGCTTCTTGGTTAGAGGTCTGCCTCTGTGTGTGAGCCTGGAAGGACGCAGTTCAACCTCAAGCATCCACTGAGGAATTTCTGGGGGCCAGACACTGGCTTGAGGACACAAAAATTAGTAAGACTGTTTCTGTCCTTGATTCTCCTAGTGGAGGTAATTCTGATAACATGGCGCGTGACTCACATCACAGCAGGGGCAGGTAGGGTAGCATAAAGCAGATAGAAAGCACATGAGGCCCATGTTGTGACAGTGACGAAGGTTTCCTGGAGATTACATGGCCTGAGTGAGTCTTAAAGTTCTACCTCTTCCAGGAGAAGGTGGAGGACAGAGGAGTCAGAGGCCCACATTATACACAAAACAATAAAACCACAAGCAGGGGTGTGGAAACCTAGGGAGGAAGTGTTCTCGGGTTCTGTGGAAGCCTAGTATGATAGCACTGGGCACAGACAGCAAGGGTCAGGTCAGGGTCTCACACGTTCCTGCATTTGAACTTGATTCTGAATGGGGTAAGGAACTGTGGGGTGAGGACAAACTTTTCCCTTTTCCCAAAAGTTCCCTGAAAGATCAAGTCACAATTAAGGCAAGATAATAAGAGAAAGAGGTTTATTTCCCATGCACATGGGGAGGATTATAAAGTGATTATCCAGTATCCCAATGGGGTCCAGAAATTTTTATACCCTCTCTTTAGAGGGGGAGAAATGGTAGCTGGGGAGGATGAATAGATACTTGGAAGAATGAATGGATGGAGTCAGCTAAGGCTGACTTGCAAATTAACCTCAGAGTCAGGTATTACCTTTAACCTGATTTGGGCAGGTCTGGTTACACTCTTTATCTTCTCTCCTGCAGTATATAAAGCAGGTGAGAGGGAAGGGAAGCTGATTGTTCTTTGGATGGGTCTATCTGGTTATGAAGAGAGAGGGAAAGCCCCTGCCAAGTGCCTCTTAATTCCTATGGGCCCTTAATTCAAAATATTCACTATACCAGGAGTGTCAAGGAGTCATATGTTGAGGCAAAATTTACTGAGCTCCTTCAGAACAGTCAGAAGAAACTGAATGGAGGAGGGAAGTCTTGGGATGAGGGCCAATGGCTGTCTTCTAATCTCTCCTAATCCAGGAGGGATTCCTGAGGGTGGCGCCAGGAGGCAGAGCTGACACTAATGGTACAGACCATGTATGTCCTTTTTAGTGATGAACTCTGAGGGTTGGCTGCCTGCTTGGAGGTGAAAAGCATATTCCTAGTGGTTTCGAAGCACTAGTGTGACAAGGAAACTTCAGACAGCAATTCCTCAAGTGCATTCTGCAGATCCCCAGCCACAGGTTCCTCTGAGATCTTATTTCTAACCGGGATTCTTGGGCCCGTCCTTAGATCTACTGAGTCAGTATCTGTATTTGGGGGCAAGGCACAGGGATGTGCATTTTAAACATGTTCTGTGTGGGTTTCGAGACCCATGGCCTTGAATACAGAGTTACACTCAATCACCTCTCTAAGATTCCATCTAAACTTTTGGCTCTTACGTTCCACGGAAGAATATTTGAGGAGCTGTGAGCAGACACTTTTGAGAAGGAAGAAAGCTCTCATGACTGGGAGATGAGGAAGGAGCCTGCAGGGGCCCTTTTTGAGCACCTTTGTGTGTAAGGCTCTTCTTTTCGGTCACACGAGTTCTCCTTCAACCTCTCTCCTTCCACAGGTGGACAGGGTTCAAAGCAAAATGACTCATCTTTGTTCCTTCTGAGATCCCCTCAGCCATGTAGATGCATCTGCAAAATGACATCTGCAGAAAGGCACCAGGGACGGAATTGGGCTAATTTGGCAGGGTGTAATTCAGAGCTTAGAACAGAAGGAGAAGAGGTGCTTCAAACACGATCTGATGGCCACTCAGCCAAAACTGGGTGGTGGAAGTAATCCAGTGTTGCAACGCGAGCGGGCACAGGACACCAGAAATAACCACGCTCATCAGTTCTTTCTGCCTCCAACTTCTCTGGGCATTCCGGGTCCGCAGATTCAACCCTGTCCCCTTTACCTGTCATGCATTAGGACCTGGCTTGAAGGCTTGGCCTTTGGTGCTTTGTGTATCTCCCTTACATTTTGTTGCTTTTCCCAGACATGGATTTGAGTGGTGAGTTTCTCATGAAGGCAAGGCATCTACCTTATTATGAGAGCTTCAGATCTGGTATTCAATTTGTCAACCCAGATGATGCAGCCTCTGAACTTGTTTAGAAAACATTTTACGAAAATTAAATTACACTCTTGCCATCTTCTCCCGGTCTCTAGGGGAAATAAAACCAACCTAGTTTAGCTGTCTGTGTGTGTTCATTTTGGGTTGCTCTGCTGGGTGTTGGAATGGGCTCCAGCTGGGAAGCTGCTCTCATTCAGTGTGAATTTATTATTTATTTCTTTTAAAAAAATTTTTTTTTGTAGTCTCCATTATTGTATGGTAAACATTCTTCTTCTAGCATTACTCCAAAACTGGAGAATGCACAATTTAAGTTTCAGAGTCACACCTGTTTTCTATTAGTCGTTGTCCATGATTTTAATTCTCTGCCTATTGTGTGTGTTCTGAAAATGTAAGTAAATCAATGTCCTCATTCAAAAATGAGACCCTGAGTAGCATTGCACGAGTCAAATTTCTATTATCCACAGCAAATGTAATGAAGACTTCCAGTGAATAACTCTTGATTATCAGGTGCACACATCCCAGGAATCCAAGAAGTGGAATAATTAGGAGAAACACGAAGGTTTCCAAACCACAGATTTCACAGAGCAACTGTGCTAAGTGATTGGGTAAACGAACGAGGATGCTTCAGAAGTGCTCTCTGGAGAGTGAATATGAATGAAGCATTTAATGGAAAATAATCAGAAACATGCTTTTGACAGAAAAATGTTCCATTAAGCGTCGAGAAACCCTGGTTTCAGGCCCATCTCTGATAGTAACCAGTGTGATGGGCTGAGCCACTGCCTTGTCTGGAAACCTCTTCCTCCTTGTTTCCTTCTCTGTCAAAAATGAAAGGGCCCTGACTGCCTGTTTCAGATAAAGCGAGACATCTACAAACATATACAGCCATTGAAGAGAGTCATAGTATTCATGTAGTCTCGTATACAACTGTCCCGGTATGAAGTTTATTTTCTTAAACGTTAAAAACCAGAGAATTAAAGAATGCCCCTCGTCTGAACCAGGGAACACAGAAGCTCACTTGAATAACTATTTCTCTTGATTATTCCAGGAGCAGAACATAGCGAGTATCCTTCTGGATATCTGGAAGAGAGTTGCACATGTAGGGATGAGGGGACACTTCCCTTTCCCCTAAACGTTTGCTGAAAGATCAATTCCTAATTAGGGCAGATTAGTAAGAGAAAGGATTTACGTACTGTGTGTGTGGGAGGAGAAATGACTGAGTGCTAACCCAGTTTTCCAGTGGAGCTCAGATATCTTTACACAGGGACTTCAGAGGGGGGAGGGAAGCTGAGGAGAACAGGTCATGAGTGGTTGCTGGGAAGGACAAAGTAGATAGGGGGGAAATAGACGGATGCATAAATTAACCTGGGAGACAAGTGTGTATGATCCAAATGATTTGGACCAGGTCCACCTACATTTCTGATGCTCAGTTCTGGAATATTTTGAGATAACTGGAGTTGTCCCCTTTAATCCTCTGACCAGACCAGTCCAGTTTCTGCAGATGGAGAGAAGGCTTCCTCTAGTGTTTCTTGATCTTGAGTGGCCTTCAGTTCAAAATATCCTTTATACCAGGGACTCATATTTTCGGGTGAAATTTTCTTAGCTCCTTCTCATACCATGGATGTCTTAGGGGAATTCTCTGGTGGACCCCAGACTGAGAATTCTACTGGTTCTTCTACTAACGTAAGAATACACCTTGGAATTTCTCCACCATTTGGATATGCAGACCAGTGGTTCTTGAACGTTTCCATGACAGGACACACACTGAAGGAACACCGTATGTGGTCACCGGCTGTGGTCACACCATACACTGTGCCAGAGGCCATGAGTCTGGTGGATCAATATTTTGCACAGCAGCAATATTTCAGACCTTACTCTAGGGTCTGAAAAAGGTTTGTGCAGAGTTCTAGGCCCACAGAAACTTATTATTCCAGTACTTTGAAGAAGCTCAGGAAATTTCACAGCAAAAGATGATACCTTGATAGAAAGAGTATTTTGCATTGAAGGCCCTCAGAGATCAAGAAGTCCTTGGAAGGGGTGTTCCTTCTTTCTTCATGAAAACAAACAAAAAGATATCAAAAACAAAGCCCAGACCCATCAAAAAGAACAAGTGATTTCCCTTTCTCTCCCTGTTATCTTATTTGTGTTTTAGGAAAGAAGATCAAGAATGCAACCAGACTTTGCCCAAATCTTTTTACATTTAATATCTGTGTCTCAGTTTAATTTGCAAACAGAATCATTTACAAGTCAGTCTGTTCCCCCATCCATTTATCCTCTCAAGTATCTGTTCATCCTCCATAGTAACCATTTATTTCTCCTAAACAGAATCACCTTTATTCTTCATCTTCCTTTTCCCTCTAAAATAAGGCTATAAAAATTTCTGCATTCCCTTGGTGTATTGAATAATCATTCTGTGATTCTCCTTGTGGGCAGGGTAAATAAATCTCTTTGTTATTAATCTGTCTCATTGTGAGTTGATCGGTCAGTGAACTTTCAGGGAAGGCGACGCTTTCTCTCACCCCCACAATTTCCCTGATTTCTGCTCTTAAGACCATAATGGTGACTGACTCTCCTACATTCTGAAAATCATCCTCTATGCAGCAACATTCACTTTTTTTTTTTTATAATTTTATTGAATCATAATTCTGTACATTGGTGCAATCATAGGGCACGATTCATATACATTCAGAAATGTTTTGATCGTACTGTTACAGATAGCCTTCATGGCATTTTCTTGATCACTATATA
>CAUYON010025939.1:0-22733 GCA_963573935.1 Arctocebus calabarensis | reverse complement strand
AAATCAAAAGCCATCAAACAAAAACCACTTTTTTTTTTCATTTTGGTATCTACCAATTCTATTTTGTTTAAATTTCAGAATGAATTGGGTAAATGAGGTGAAAGCTATGTTGATTAGTAGCATGTAAGCACTCCAATTTGTTTACAAATAATCAACACATCGAATCCCATAATGGCATAAATGTATGTATGATCTATGTACAAATGACTTAATAAAAAAAAAGAGAAACTAGGTCAACTTAAAGAGGTGGTCACTGTAAGGAGGTGGCCAACTATGGAGGTTCTACTATATTTAATATGTATCGGTGCTCCCTAAAACAAAACACAGCAGGCTTTACTGTGATCATTCCCATTGTATACATCAAGAAGGTGAGGCAAAGTGACATTAAGTCATTTTTTAGAAATCTCGTAGCTATGAAATGAATGACCATGGTAAGGAGTGTGGGGATGGGAGAGCAGGATTTGAAGTTTAGGGGCCACGGGCATGCTTCCTCCTCCTCTGAATGTATTGCGTGTGCTGGAATGAACTAACAATAGACAAACTAGTAGGGGAAAAGCTATACAGATTTATTAAGGTGCATAAGGTCAGGGGCCAAAATATGACACTCTCAGAAGAGCCAAATTGTTCAGGTTGAAATACCCTCCTCAGACAGGGAAATGGGGGTGTAGGCAATGTTGAGGGGTAGTCAGTGACTTTCAGGGGAAACAAATGAGCCCAAAGTCCAGACAGCAGTCTGTAACCATGTCCCTCTGAGCTCTGGAGGAGGTGGAGGGAAAGTGGGGGTTGCTTTATTTATTATGTAAGTGAAGTCTCCCAGGTAATCTCTGGTAGCTGCCCTCAGGAAAATAGGTGAAAAGTCTGTCTGAGCATAGCAAGGACTTTCCAAATGCATCTTTTCTGGGTATTTAGTGAGATTCCTAGGAAGGGGATCTCAGGACAATTGGATTACTTTTGGAAGTTTTCTTCCAACAAACAAAGGCACATGCAAAAGTAGTTCCCATCTGTGATTCGGGGGTGGGGAATGAGAAATCAGAAAGTCCTTGGATCTGAGGTGGCTTCTAAGGCCTTCCAGGTTTCTTTGATTGAAAGGTGTTCAGCATGGCAATGCACCATACTTAAGGGTGTCATTCTCTGAGCCCCAACAGAACCAACACCAGGACCCAAGATAAGGAACGGGGCCGTTGGCAATGGATTTGCTCTCTCACATCAGCCCCTTACCTGGAAGATAAATGCATTGCTTTTCTACATTCTCAACAGTTCTGACAACAGATGCATGGGTTCCGCCCCAGCCCCTTATAACCAACTTTTCCATTCTTGACTGATCCAGGCTGAGCAGTTATGATGGTAACTCACTGGAGTTAGCTCAGACGCACAGATTCAGGGCTCAGTCTGAACACCCACCCCTACCCAGACCCAGAGCAAGTAGTAGGTCCCCAGGCTATTCACAATTTCTACATGCATCCTAATTTGGGGGAAAGATGGTTTAAAGAATAGATGTATAAAGAGGTACACAGAATGACGTCTGCAAGGGTCCTGAGTACAGGGGCTTCTGTCTCCGTGGAGTTTGGGGTATACCACCCTTCATGACCTAGATGTATCCTCACCCTTCATAACCTAGATGTATCCTCGCTCACCAGCCTGGAAGCTCTCTCAATCCCACCACTTAGAGTTTTATGGAGGTTCTGTTATATAGGTAAGGCTCAGAAGATTTTTCTCCTCTGACTTTCTCTCAGGCCTATTCTCCCAAGGCTAGCCATTGAAACTAGAATCCCTTTTGCCAAGGCAGACCCTAGAAACCAGAGCCCCTCATCCCCCAAACCAACCATAAAACCAACTTTCCCTCTGCCTTTCTGGATAAAAACTGGCAATAAAGAAATCATTCAACTTACCTCTTTTGATTGCAGGACATGAGAGTTCCATTTGAGAGATGGTCCTGCCTGACACAGAGAAGGAAGGACATTGGTCAGTGGGTCCAAAAAGAATCTAGACAGACACCCTTGCTGAGGTGCTTCACTTAGTCCGTGGACAGTAGACCACACACCCTTCTTGTCCAATCTATTTCTACACGGCTGACCATTCTTAGTTGAACCTAAGCATAAAAATGGACAATTTCCTCTGTATCTTCGGGTTTTCATTCTGAAGGCTCAGGTGTACAGACATTAAATAAACTTGTATGCCTTTTTTCCTGTTAATCTACTGTTTCTGAGTTGATTTTTCAGTGAATCTTCAGAGGTCTAAGTTCCCCCTTGGTCCCTACAGAGGCATAATTGATGAAACCATTGACCATGGGCGACTGATTCAAGTCTCAGCCTTTCTCCCCTTTTTGGAGGTAGAGAGTGGGGCTGAATGGTGTAATCCTCCAATCACAGGGCTGGCTGGTTCCTCTGGCAACCAGCCCCCATTGTGAGACCATCCAGAGGCCCACTGCTTTGCAAAATCTCCGAGATAGGTGAAAGGGACTCATTACAAATAACAAAAACACCTATTAATTAGGAAATTCCAAAGGGTTTAGGAGTTCTGTTTCAGGAACTGGGAACAAAGATCAAATAAATATCAATTTCTTTTTATTTTTTATTATTAAATCATAGCTGCATACATTAGTTCAATCAAGGGGTACAATGTGCTGGTTTCATATACAATCTGAAATGTTTTCATCAAACCGTTTAACATAGCCTTCAGGGCATTTTCTTTGTTATTGTATGAAGACATTTGTATTCTGCATTTAGTAAGTTTCGCCTGTACCCTTCTAAGATGCACCATAGGTATGGCCCCACCAATTACCCTCCCTCCACCCTAAGCTCCCCTCTCCCCTCCCTACCCTTGCCCCTTTCCCCATATTCTTGTGCTATCGTTGGTAAATATCAATTTCTTAACATGCTACAGCATCACACCTCTCTTTTGGAGTTGTTTTTCTAACTGAGCCAGCAATGTTTACCATTAGGATCACACAAACACACACATATGTGTATGTGTACTTACATGTATGACGTGTGTGTATATGACAGGTGTTTATAAGGAATGTTCTATTGCTGTCTATGTGTGGCCTAACAGCTGCATTGAATTTACTCGTCATTATGATTAAAATAGTCTTGAATATTAAATTTCAAGTAACTCTGGAAGTAGAAGAAAATAACAATTAAGTATTTGACATAAAATGTCCTTTAAAATTATAGGTTTGAACCAATTTGAGGAAGCAACTTGGGCCAGCAGACCCAGCCTCACTGATGAGCAGATACAATCACTCAGGTTCATATATAGGGAAAAGGCATGAGTTTCACCTCATGTAATAAAGATGCATTGATGCATACAGGGTTCACGAACTCTTTTGTAGAACAATTGTTTAGAAAATCCCCCCATACATCACAAAATTGTTACGATTTTTTTTTGTTTTGAGACAGACTCTCAAGCAGTTGCCCTGGATATAGATAGTGCCGTGGCATCACAGCTCACAGCAACCTTCAACTCCTGGGCTCAAGTGATCCTCTTGCCTCAGTTTTTCTATTTTTAGTAAAGATGGGTTCTTGCTTTAAAATTGATATTTTGTTCTTAACAATTTTATTTATTAAATCAGAACTGTGTACATTAATGCATTTGTGGGGTATAATGTGCTGATTTTACATACAATTTGGAATGCTTACATCAAACTGGTTAACATAGCCCTCGCCTCACTTACTTAACTGTCGTGTTAAGACATTTATATTCTACTTTTAGAAGATTTGACATGTAGCCTTGTACTATACGCCATAGGTGAGGGCCCACTGGTTACCCTCCCTCCACCCAGCCTCCCCTCAGAGAAATGCAAACCAAAACCACTTTCAGATATTATCTGACTCCAGTAAGAGTAGCTCACATAACAAAATCCCCCAACTACGGATGTTGGTGTGGATGTGGAGAAAAGGGAACACTTCTGCACTGCTGGTGGGAATGTATACATTCCTTTTGGAAAGAAGTTTGGAGAACACTTAGGGAACTAAAAGCAGACCTGCCATTTGATCCTGCAGTTACTCTACTAGGCATATATCCAGAAGACCAAAATCATTTTACAATAAATTATTGTGATTTTGACCTACCTCTTTAAAGCTTTTTCTTTTAAAACTTTCTGCTTAATATTTATATATCAGAGTATGTATGAACCTATAGCTATCCATCATCTATCTACTATTACTTAACTTTAATAAAATGCTAGACACATACTGTATACCAATACATGTTATGCTGTTTTCTCCCTAAACATTTCATGGCAAAATTGTCCCATGTTACTGAAAATTTCTCATAAGTCATGATTTTTAATTTTCACAATCTTACCCATGGACTTACCCATGAAATATTTATTTGATTATTAAAAATGTTGACCCCTGACATGAAAAAATGCTCACCATCCTTAATGATCAGAGAAATGCGAATCAAAACTACTTTGAGATATCATCTAACTCCAGTAAAATTAGCCCACATCACAAAATCCCAAAACCACAGATGTTGGTGTGAATGTGGAGAGAAGCGGATGATTCTACACTGCTGATGGGAATGGAGGCTAATATGACCTTTTTGGAAAGAAGTTTGGAGAATACTCAAGGAACTAAAAGAAGACCTACCATTCAATCCTGCAATTCCTCTCCCAGGTATATACCCAGATGATCAAAAATTATTTTACAACAAAGACATTTGCACTAGAATGTTTATTGCAGCCCAGTTCATGATAGCCAAGACATGGAAACAGCCCAAGTGCCCATTGACCCATGAATGGATTAACAAATTGTAGTATATGTATACCATGGAATACTATGCAGTCATAAAAAAGATGGAGACGTCACATCTTTTATGTTTATCTGGATGGAGATGGAACATATTCTTCTTAATAAAGTATCTCAATAATGGGAAAAAAGTATCCAATGTACTCAATACTACTATGAAATCAATATATAATCACCTACACACACATATGAATGGAAAAACATAACTATAGTCCAGAAAGTAGAAAATATGTTGGGAGAGAGGGGAGGGAAGGGATAATATAGGAGGAGAGAGGGTATTTGGGGGAACCTCACCTAATGTGCTTGATGCAATGGTACATTTCAAAACTATTAAGAAATGAGTGTAATTGTGATAGATGTGTTACTTAGTTCAATGTAAGCATTTCACATTGTATGTCAAAGCAGTGCCCTGAACTCCATAAATGCATCAATGTACAAAGTTATGATTTAATAAAAAATAATAATAACAAAAAGAGAAAACTATAGTGTCCCTTGTGACAAAAAGCCTAAAGATAATATTAACAAACTGAATTATTAACACTTAAATAAACACAATTAGATCAAATAAGAAGTATTCCAATAATGTAATACTTGTTCATATTTGAAACCCTCAAAAAGAAGAATGAGGATACATATATGATGAAAAGATAAGAGAGGCTTTTTGCTTTGAATTACTGGACAGTTAATCAGGGAAAATGAAAATCAATGAAACATTATATACTGAATTATAAGCCATATACTGTTTTGCACTGAAAGGTAACTCCCATGAATTTAACCTATTAAGTCTAAGTGTTGTAGTTAAGCTAGAGTAAATTATTAACTAAAACAAATAAATCTTGGAACTGAAAAGAGGAATATAAATCCAACTCATCAGTATTTTGGAAATATGATATGTAACAGCTCAAGTCTGATCTGAATTTATCTACCTGCATCTTTAAGGAATAATAAACATGTTTCTCTTTGTAATTGGCAGCCAGATACAGAGGCTTGACAGAATTCTTGTTCAAATCTTTTGTAAGACTGTTTGTATGTTTATTTAAGATGGATTTATTATGTGTGTTTTTGTGCTTTTTTGTAGAACAGGTGCTTTATTGATCCCTGTCTATTCATTGTGGGAAGATAGTTACAAAATGATGATATTCTTTTTTTTTTCTTAAAGTTTTTTATGAGCTTTATTTTGATTTTAACTGACATATAATCAGTATACATATTTGTGGGTACAGTGTGACGTTTCCATATATACAGACATTGTCCAATAATAAAATCAGAATAATTAGCTTATCTATTACCTCAAACTCTTGGTATTTCTTTATGTTTTGACCTTTCAAAATCCTATTCTAACTGTATCACCTTATTTTCATTTATTGAGTGAAATAATTTTATGACATGTGTCTTCTTACCCATTACTTCTATAAGGTTTACAATCAAGATAGAAAAAGTAGAACAAATGCTCATTTCCATCATTTTATTTTCTTGATTTTCAGTATAATGAATTATTTCTTTCTTACCTCTGAGTGATGAATTAACACTTATGAGCTCACAGGTGTAATTGGCCTTACTCTGTACTGTTGCAATTCTTACTTACATTGAAGTACAAAACGCCAATTCGTTGGCCAATGGGAAACCTTTCAAGTTGGCTGTTCTGTCCTTGTCACATGACCCTAGTTTATTTTAAAAGCTTGGTTTCTCTGGTATATCAGATGTTTCAGGCTTATTTTGACAATTTTGGGACTAGAACCTGAGGCAATAGTTTTTCCAAAAGACCTTAGAATATTGCAGTAAGTTATATTGCATGGAAACACTTTGGGCACAATGAATGTGCATTTTTACTATTGCTAATTGGTTCTGGAACTTTTCTGTGAATAAAACTGATTTTATAAATATAAATATAAAAAGGCAGTGTATATAAAATTTATCCCATCATGATATCACACATATATCAGTATATCTCATATTATAACATGTATAATTATACAGATGTAGATGTAACATGACTATTAAGCTGATTTCAAGTTCAATGTTATGTAGCTTACTTAACCTCCTTTATATCTCTAACTCCTTCTTCCACACAGATTTACACAGAAAATTTTCCTGAACTTTCAATGATACGGAGGATAATTAAGAATAAAATATTTCAATTACACTTTTACTTAGCCATATTAAATTTATAACATTATATTATTGGGATAATAACATTACATTAATCATTATCACCACAAATTATTGAAGAGTTAATTTTTTCACATGCACTACACTTATTCTCCATCTCAATATTCATATATGTATTTATATGTAATAAAATGACAATATCCATATTTTCAAATCACATTACCCTTTCATAGTATCATGTTCCCTTTTTAACAACTCTTTTTATTTACATTTTCAATGATTCTTTACCATATACTTAATACTCAACACCAGATCATATGTTGATGTCTCTTTCTGTAGTTCTTTTCTAGAGAAAATGACTAAAATTTTATCTCAAGCAGAGTTTTAGAATAAGCAAGCGATGAACAATTTTTCCTGAGAATGTGAAAATGTTTGACAATAGTTTACACTACTAATAATTGAAAATTTACTTTAGTTTAATTGCTGAATAGAAGTAGATAAATAGATGATAGATAAAACAAAATAAAGTTTAATTATACAATATTTATTTTATGATGTGTGGAGGCTATTAATATTATCTGTTACATTTGTATTTTTAATAAAGTTCATGAAGTGAATTAAATTGACATAACTATCCACACATGGATTATATTATGAAGAACACCACATTAGGAAGTGACATGAAATGGGATGACGTATCTGGATTTATAAAATTGTATCAAATAGTGGTACTTTACCTTCCATATAATTAATGTACTACTCCACATTTCTCTCTTCCACTTCCACTTGCCTGTTTTCCATTGCCATTTTTGTATTTCTCTTCCCACTCCCACCAGCACACCCACCACTCCCCTGAATTTTCATATAAAAAGAGAATGTGTTTAGAAACTTAGCTCACAGTAAGTATATCCATGTCTTCAGCTATGGCATGGGCAGGTCTTTTTCTAAAAAATGCTAGAAAATGACTGGAGAAAGCACACAGGTGGGATTCTTCTGCTAGGGAAGCCCTTAAAGATCCTGTAACTCAGCCTCACATCCTATCTTCAGGTTGAGAAAACATGATATGGACGTTATATAAACCTCTTACAGGATTGCTAAAGTTAAGTTCTATATTTAAAAGGCTATTCAACATAATCAAATTAATTAGAGTTTTTTTTATATTCAGAAAGGGCTGCATAATGTTTCCTAGGAGACAGAATTTACTATAAGAACATGAAATTTGCATTTCATAACATTAAGGAGCTTAAAATATCAAGGTTAATATTACGCTTAAAAAAGGTTTTACATTTATGCGTGATAGAATATCAAAACACATGGCCTGTTAACAGACAAGAACGTATGCTTCCTTAAGCATAATCTCTGTGTGATTAGGTCACTGAAGTCATTAAAATGTGTAGATTATGGGACAAAGTGGGGACAGTTAATGGGTTCAAAAATATAGTAGGTAGTTAGAGAGAATGAACATCAGTCAATAGCCAAACAAAGTGTCTACAATCAACACTTTCAGCATACTTTAAAATAAGAGTGTAATTGGAATGTTTCTAAAGACAAGCAATGATATAGTGCCTGAGGTAAGGGATAACCCAATTATCCTGATTGTATTAATGCACATGTATGCCTATCTTAAAATTACACATATACCCTATAAAGATATACAACTATTATGTACCCATAACCATAAACACGTACGCAAAAGTATGTAAAAGTCTCTTAGTCTTTTCAAGATCTCATTAGGTTTCCTATGAGTTCAACCAACAGGTGTACTGTTTACCCATTTTAAGGAAGCATCCAACTGCAGTCTGAATAATCTAAGCACCTGCAAAATTCCATTTATTCTCAATAAGTTCTTATTACCAAAAGCTAACACAAAGACTCACTTTCACAACTTATGAGTATAGCTTCTCCTAGTTAACTTTATGCTCTATCACTGAAAACTTTCTGCAAAAAAACATCAGCTCATTAATAGTACTCTGAACACACATCCTGATTCTCTTCTCATTGACTCATAGAATCAGGGAAAAATTAAAAAAAACAAAAACACTCTTCTCTAGTGAGGGGATGAGGAAAAATGAACTCAATTTCACTGCTCAATTATCATGGGTCATTCACTTACAATAACTTTGTCTTGTTGGTTCTGTCATTTTAATGTTAACAGAAGATAATAAAGTTTTTTTGTTTTAGTTAAGTGAGCTACAAAGATTATCTCTGTACTATACTGTCCATAATTTGTGCATTAAATATATTTAAGTTATAAAGGTTTAATTTGTATTGATTTAAATAAATTGCCCCTTTGTAATAACTTATTTACAGAATATCTCATTCTCTCATGAAAGTATGCCATTTTATCTTTTTTCTTGATATTCATTTCTTTTACGTGTGGCCATCAATATTAGCTATTATATCTATGTACACACATTCATACATACTTCAATTCATTAATATTTGCATTCCAATTGAGTTCATATCATTTCTAAAATTGACACCTCATGCAGAACTCAGCTTTTGCCAAAACTGAAGATTGCAGAAGAGAAGCAGCATCTGACTCCGGGACATACTGGTCATTTGTATATAAACACATTTCATTTCACAGAATTCTTTTTTTGTTTTTGTAGAGAAAGAGTCTCAGTTTATCGCCCTCGGTAGAGTGCCGTGGCATCACACAACTCACAGTAACCTCTAACTCCTGGGCTTAGGTGATTCTCTTGCCTCAACCTCCTGAGTAGCTGTGACTACAGGCACCCACAGGACCGGGTTTGAACCCGCCACCCTCGGTATATGGGGCCAGCGCCCTGCCCACTAAGCCACAGGCACCACCCCATTTCACAGAATTCTTGTTATTCTGCTACTGATACCACCCCCCAAAATTAATGATATGGAATCACCGATATAAGTTAGCTCTGTACTTCAATTACAGTCCAATTTCTTTGTTTTTCTGATTATACAGCCCAGGGATCTCAAAAAAAAGTCTGTAGAATAAAACTTTATTTTCTCTGAAATTAATTATGTAGTAACATTCACTGCTAGAACAGGCATCATCTTTTTCTCTGGTCTCATTTCACTAAGGCTTAGATTTTCAGGCATATAGCTAGGCAGACCTGTGAATGTAATCAGAAATTCAAGTTCAAAGACTCATTTTTTTTCTGTCTTTTTGTTTTGTTTTGTTGGGGGGGGTAGAAAGGGAATATGTTTTTAATTAGCCTCGTATTCTACACTGTACCCTCCTCCTCTTTTGCCTTTTTGGGGTCTATAGGAAAAAGCACTAGAACTAGAACTGGGGGAACTGTTTATAGATCAAGTAATACAGTCTTTGTGTCATAAAACGATGATCTTCCTCACATAATATCAATACCAGTATCTTTTCCTGAGTTTGGCAATTGATTTTCCTCTCTGTTTACATGTGCAACATTGAACATTATGTATTTATTTCAAGATTAATAAGTGTAGACATTGTTAATTTATTCTCCTCCATAAAAGATCGCAAATGAGTTCATTTATGTAATATTCATTTCCCTCATCTAATAACTTTTTCAATTTTTGGTAGAAGCATTATTTCTTTTCTTCCTTCACTTAGGATTGGATTTTTAAATATACATAAATATTCATAATTTTTTTTCTTCATTTACAAAGTAAATGTAAAGCAGTGGTCATATATGTACTCTTATTTTTTCTTCTGTGTGTCCCATTTCAAGTTGCAAATTGCATTTTCATCAGATACAACTTCTATATATAGGTGTGCAGGACCTCCTAACACTGGGAGACAAAAAAAAAAAAAAAAAGAATTGAGAAACTATCATAGCCATTTGGATATTCATAGTGTATGCAGGCTCCACATTCCAAGGCTAGAGGCAGAGAAGCAGAATAGAGCAGAGAAAAAAGGAAAGAAAGATGAGGAAAGATATAAAATGTCAGGGCTGGGAGGGGAGATCAAGCTGCCTGGAAAGGCCAACAGGAGTCAGGTTCCTAAGTAGTCTGACGTCTCCCACTGTTTGTGAAACTGATATTTGTTCTTTAAACCATCAGCAAATCTCTAAAATATCTCTGATTATCAAATGTCAAACCCTTGATAAAGAGAAGGTTCTGAATCCACTTTAAATTATCTGAAGACTGTGATGAACTTAATGCACATTCAGACACCTCGGATAAAATTTACTCACAAACACATAACACAGGAAACCTCATTTTTATAAAGCACACATGTTGGGAATTTAAATATTATTTCATGTAGTTTCTATTATTTTCTCATATCTAATTTTTAGCTAAATTTTAAAGAAAATACAAGAAATAGCAAAAAGCAAGAAAATAAAACCAATGAGAGGAAATATTTAATAAAAGCGGAACAAAAGATAACCCAGGCGTTGTTGTTATCAGGCTTATAAATATATTAAAGTATCTTGTGAAAATAGCTATATATATGTATAATATACATATATGTACATTTGAAGATTCTCAACGGAGAGATGGAAATGCAAAAATTTAAATACTATACCTGAGAAATATAATATCAGAGACAAAGGCTTGTTATGGCCAGAGTTAACCATCAATAAACTTAAAGAAAATACTAGAGAAATTATTCAAACTGAATTTAAAAATACACAGTGATGTGTAGGGCAATACCAAATGGTCCAACAGATATATAATTGAATTTCTGAAGAAGGATAAATTAAAAAACATATAAAGAGATGATATTTAGAATTTTCCAAACTGAAAGAAATATTTTCATCACCAGAAACAGAAAAACCTATTGAATCTCGTAAAGTATAAAGAAGAAAAATAGCACACTTACATATATTATTAAAAAAGCCACTTAAAACCAAGTATGAAGTGTAAATTTTAAATTTCCACCACAAGAAAAAGGGCATTTCATCAGATCAGTGGAGGCCAGGAGATGATGGAACCATAGAATTAGAAGCTGATTGATTATTGGATGTAGAATCAGTCCATGGCCAGAAAAAAATCTTTGTTCCCCAATGTAGGCAAAGTAAAATCCTTTCTGATGGACAAAAGATAGAATTGTTACTCAGCAGCCTTGAACTCCAAGCTATGTTTTTAAACAATTATATTTAGGATAAAAAAATATTTACTATTATGATTTAGTGTTTTCATTTAGAAAATGGAAGTATATAGCAAGGAAATCTAATCTTTAGGAAGGAATGAAGAAGATGGAAAAGGTAAATATAAAACAAAAACCTTTACAGTTAGATTTACTCAAATCTTCATAACAGACTAGTGCCTGTTTAAAGCAAAAGTAATACTGTATGCATGCTGGGGAATTGATGTTATAATCAGATGTGAAGGATGTGCTGTTAGACCAATAAAACAGGTGGAGAGAAAGGAAAATATAGGCTTCCTACATTACAATCAAGTACTTGACTATGCTTTTCAGCATGGGCAGTAAGAATATAAAAATAGTCGTCGTAATCTTTAAAGTGACCCACAAAAATTAATAATGCAAAGAGGCATAATAAAACATCAAGAAAATAAATAGAATATAAAACTACATAATTTGTTACAAAGAAGACACAAAAGCAAGAGCAAACAAAAGAACAAATTAATCCAAGGGAAAACAAATACCAGTAGTTTAGACTTAATCTTAAACATCTGCAGACGCATTAAAAATTAAAAGGCAGAGATTGTTAGACTGGCTAAGAAAGCAAAACTCAATTGTACAATGTTTACAAGAAAAACATTTTAAACATAACTGCACAACAGGCTTACGTAAAGGGACAGAAAAAATATACACAAAATTAAATATATATGTCAGTGGGACGTGGGTCTGCTGGGTAGGGGCGGGACCGTAGTGAGCTCAGCTGGTGCCAGAGTGACCTGCGTCCAGGGGGAAAAAAAAAAGAAAGAAAAAGAAAATATATACATAAAAAAGCTGACATGCTTATATTGGTGTCCGACAAATAAAACTGTAGGAAATAACACCAAAAATAAAAGATATATTTCATAAGTATGTAATAGTTTATCAAGGAGTCACAGCTAATGAAGTCACAAAATATTAAACTGCATATTAAGAAAAAATATTGAAAACTATGTAAAACTATATAAAATTCATGAAATTTTCAGCATGAAAATATGAAGAAACCAAATATTAAAACTACATAAGTCAAAGATAGGAAATATTTTTTAAAGTGGTTAGAGAATCCCAAATTATCTTTAAAAGCATTGACTAAATTGATAAGCAAATAAGAAAAAGAGGAATACAAATTACTAAGATCAGAAATAACAAAAGAGTTTTCTCATAAAAATCTACAGATATTAAATAGATACTAGTAGTATCTAAATAATGACTTTATCCTGACAAATTGGACAACTTCTATGGAATGAAATCAGTCTTTAAAGTCAAAACACACAAATAATGACAACAAAAGAGCTGCAAATATTAAAATCCCTCAATCTGTTAAATATGAAGATATTTGCTGCATAAAATGGTAGTGATCAGTGATGGACAGCATGTGTGATCTTCTGCATATAATATAACCAAGCTGAGAAATTCCTATCACATGCTGACATCATAGCCATCGTAATGTCATAGACTGACACGTTACTCACATGTTTGTGGTGATGCCGGTGTAAACAAACATACTTCATTGCCAGTGGCATACAAGTATAGCATATACAATTATGTACAGCACGTTTTACTTGCTAGGGATAATTACTATGTTATTGGATAACGTCTTTATTATGTTATTGTTATTTTAGAGTATATTCTTTCTATTCATGTAAAAATAATTAACTGTAAAAGCACCATCAGTCTGGCCCTTCAGGAAGTATTCCACTGGGACAAGAAGGGGAAGTAGAAGACAGTGATATTTATAATTCTGATTCCAAAGAGGCCTGGGCTAACATATGTATTTGTGTTTCAGTTTTCAACAAAAAAAAATTTAAATTTGATTTGATTAGTCACATTGCATGCTTATGACAAAAGATAATATCTACCCACTAAACAATATACGACTATTATGTGCCATATTAATTTTTTAATTTTAAAAAAGTTTAAAGCACTTAGAATAAGCATAAACATAAAAATAATTTTTGTATGACCATGTTTTAGGTTTGTTAAGTTGTCAAGTAAAATATTGTAATCTAATTTATTAATGAAGAAAGAATCCTATTTTTATAAACTTAGTGTATCATGACTGGACATATGTGCTCTGTCCACAATTTTCAAGAAAAAAATAACCAGCCTAGCCCACAGGATTTTAAAAATGGCATGATTTCATTGACTATCATCAGAGTTCATGAGACCAATGTCTCAATTATAAAAAGAAAACAATTTTTCTATCTACTGAAAATTTCATCAAAATTTACTGAAATTATGCTGTTGGACAAATTATTTCTCTAAGCCAATTTTTATGTTTCTCTAATTACTTCTCTAAGCCAATTTTTATATTTTCTAATACAAATAGAAATCATAGTACTTACTTCATAGAGAGGTAGGGTGGGATTAGATTCAATGGGATATGTAGAGGGAATTAGTATTCTGGCTGGCACTTACTGAGCTTTCAAAATTTTTAAGAATAAATGTTATGACTCATTGCTTGCCTCATGCCTTTGCAAAATTCTGTGAGGTGAAACATACTTTGAAATAAACACTGCCTATTCCTTAATGTCCTTCTCCCCCAATTTAGGCATGGGGGTAATGGTTTAGTCAATAATCATATTGTTGCCTATCCTCCAATCATCTGCTCCAAACTTTAAGTAATTATCTACTCCAAGGATAGTCTCACGTTAGTTTAGTTGGAATTCATTGTTATTCAGCTACATTGTCATGATTTGTACTTAATTGGCTATTTCTGGCTCCTTACTAAATTTCAAAAATTGATGCAGCATGTTTGTGTAAAGCATTGAATTCTCCAAACATGTCCCACTTATCCCACCCAAAGAGAACCAAAATTCACTGCTAAAGAATAAGAATGCCTTTCTATGCTATATGGAACATGAGGAGGATAAACGTAATTTTCAATACTAAGTAATTCTCAATTGCTGAGTGACAGTAATATTTAAACCATAATTGAAAACACCACACCACAATTTGATTTGTTTGTTCCTGAGAAATTTATAAGTTAATTTCCTGGTCTACTCTGTTCATAAAGTATAATTAATAGGCAAATTTGTTGTCAGTAAGTTTATCAAATGGAAGGAATTAAATGTGTTAAATCGCAAAAACAAAAATGACTCTAAAGTCTGAAATGCAAGAGTTTCCCTTCGATTTTTCATGATCTACACACTGAACTGTTCAAGCTGCCATCTGAGAATTTATATGTTTGAACTAGAAAGTACCCTAGAGATTTTTTCATGAGACTTTGTTTTCCTTAATGAATATACTGTATGCTTGTTAGAGAAAATGTTGACAATCGAAGGGAAATCACTTACAGCCCATCATTGAAGGACTCATAAACTTTAACTGAATCAATAGAAAGAGAAGACGAGTTCAGTATAGCTTCTTACTAATGACCCACTACAAACAGTAATAGAAAAAAAAAAAAGATTCATTTCACAATAGACAGCAACCCAAAATTATCTAATCTTCTGAAGATAAGTGTATTCATGAAAACAGAAAAAAAAGATAAAAATGTGCTAAAAACATAAAGAAATAACTTATTTAAGAGAAAGTATTGCCACTCACTTTGTTTTATCTTTCTGGTACAATCATAAGAATTTTGAATAATGGTTATAATAGTCACCCATACTTCATTTTAATTTTGACAAAGTTTACCAAATATTTCATGATTTAAAGTAATAGAAATTTTTGGTATGAATGCCTTTTTAAAAAATAGTGTTAGGCAGCATATTTTAATATTTTTGAAAAAATATTTAGTGATGATCTTATTGGTTTGGTTTTATTTTGGTGATAAAGTGACAGATATGTAGTTCCCAGGTATGTCCTCCAGTTTCTGTAGGAAGATTCACCCCAGCTGAGTGCCATATCCTATTCAGTCCCTCCTGTAGAAGGAGTATATTTTATGCCATTAATGATAGTCATAGATTTTTGTTGTACTTGATAAATGGTATTGAAGAAAACATAACATATGTTATGCGTGTATTGTATATGAGCAGAAGATTGAAGAAGCATTGTCAATTCTACCAGTTCTCTTTCTTCTTTTCTCTCTACTAAGGGAATGGCATGTTCTTTAGTCGGGAATCTAGAAAGAACAGACCTTGGAGAAGATTTAAGTAACCTGTGGTTTCTGGCATTTTTCAATAGCACAGAGAAGTTTGTTGTTCTAAACCACTAAGATATCTAGGTAGTTGTTTAATAATAACTAGTCTCAAGTTTTGCTGTAAAATTCTTACTATCAATGAAAATGAGCATAAATTTGTTTCTTATTTGACCAAGGACCATCATGATATTCACTAAATATTGATTCAAACCATACTCACATTCCAAGGTTAAATGATAATTTTTCTTGATAAAGTATTCTTGTAAGTCAACACTGTTGACAAAATTTTGTTGCTACTGCATTTCATTTGGATTCTTTTCTCATATTTTTCAATGTTCTGAAGAAGTTTCCACATTCTAGTAATTATGAATTAATTAAAATTTAAAAGTGATCTTAAAAGTAATCTTTCCCTTCATTAAATTTCTTAATTCTTCAGAAACTTTCAACAATGCAAAAGTTTAAGTGCTAAGTCATTTCTTTTAATGTTCCAAAAAGTCATTTTCTAATTTTTAGTGTGGTAGTCTCATAAAATTATACTCAATAGGATATCTTAGGGTACAAATTTCTATCCCTGCTATTGTCACATTCCAATGCAGACCCTTCACATCTAACTTTCTCTGCCTACACTATTTTCTTCTGCTGCTTCTCACAGTATAAAAAATAAGTTGAGAACCCTTATCTGCAGTTGCCCATTCTTCTGTAATATGCTTTTTTTTTTTTTTTTTTGAGGGGGAAGAGATATATAATCCTTTCATTCTTTTCTTATAATTCTACCAAGTTTTATCTGGGGATAAAAATGTAAATGCCTATATTAAATTTTTCATGTTTACTAGAATTTCATTTATAAATGTTCACTCCTTCCTTTCAAGGCCCATATATTAAATGGTGCATCTTTGGTCCTAGATCTCTTGAAAATGTGATGTAAAATAATTACTCTTCTAGCACTTTGTTCATCATGTTAAGAAAGCAAACATTATATTATATATTTGGCTACATTTTAACATATTTACCCCAATTTATTTTGTAAATTGTAGTTTACTTTGTACCATCTTATTCATCGTGGTACACCATCAATTCGATTGGTGCTCAATTTTTGTTGAATTTATTGGAATTCAAGAAATTGGTATCTATTATACTCTTCCTCCTCAAATTATTAGGTATAAATGGGCTTCACTTGAAACTCAAATGTGTAGAAAGGGTATAAAGAATTCTGTCAGGTTAATAGGAGATTATTTTCTCCTTTTATTAAAGTCAAGATATGAATTAACAATGGAGGACAATGTTTTCTTTGCTGAATATCTGGCTATATTCATGTAAAGCAAATGTCTGAGAGTAGACTTCAAGGTATATTTTTTTAAAAGGGGGAAGAAATAAATAGTTCTTTCTATTACCCTGAGAGAGTTCACATGGTGGAGGGTTTTCATTTGTTAGCACATGATCTAAATATGATGAAGACAGTGAGGGAATTGGAAGATGGCAGTCAGGAAAAAGACAGCATCAAGTACTTCCACTGGTATACAGATGGGATGAGTAAATTGACCTGGAAAAAGTTCCAGTCTCAGCCAGAAGGGGGTAGTGTAAAGGACCTTATCATGTGTTACTTTGGGGTAAGTCATACAGGTTATCCAGTTCTTTTAAAATGTTTCCCTTTTCTACATTGTTATTTCCTACTGCTAACCTCAGACTTCTATAAAACGTGGTTAAATATAATTCAACTTTGAGAAATAAAAGATGGTTATAAGCACATAATAAGAGCACTGGATTATAAGGAGTGTTTTAGCAATTTGAGGAAGATGGTTATGATCTCATTAAGTCAATCAATCAGTTTAGCCCAAGAGCCCATTGATCCACAAATGGATTAATAAACTGTGGTACATGTATACCATGGAATATTATGCAGCCTTAAAGAAAGATGGTGACTTTTCCTCTTTCATATTTACATGGATGGAGCTGGAACATGTTCTCCTTAGCAAAGTATCTCTAGAACGGAAGAAAAAGTATCCAATGTATACACCCCTGATATGAGACAAATTCTTTATCGTTCAAGTGAAGGCTACAACCCATTTATTGCACAGGAAGACGGGGAAAGGAGAGAGGGAGGGAAGTGGAGGGAAAGGGTGGGGGGAGACGGGACAAAAGGTGAGATCACATGTATGGTACATATTCAAAGGGTCAGGAGAAAACTTGTAAACATGGATCAAAAATGTTTTCATATAGTAAACGAGAAAATATCATGAATGTTATGTCAATCAGGTTGATGAAAAGATCTCAGATTGCATGTGAAGCCCACACACTGTACCCCATGATTGAACTAATGTACACAGCTATGATTCAATAAAAACAACAACAACAAAAAAAAGACATGTCTACCACTATGCTGACTGAACTGAAAACCTGGACTTTGAAGACACGGGTAGGAGACAGGCCAGCTAGGTTTATCTAGTCAATTTTAGCACTGTGCTACCTTGTGTATAGTTTACCCTAAATTCAGTCTCCCCATCTCTACAGTGAAAGGGAAAAAATAATTTTCTGGGAAACTTCATCCAACAATAAAATTACATGAACTATAAAAAAATAAATAAATAAATACATAAAAGGGTATTAAACTTCATTAGTAACAAGGCAAATGAAAATTAAAACATCAATGAAGTATCACATAACACCCTTCAGGTTGGCAAAAATTAGAAAGTCTATTACACTAAGTATGAGGAAGTAGAAACTTAAAAACAAGTTATTAAATCATAACTATATACATTCATGGGGTACAATGTGATGATTTGATATACAATATGGAATGTTTAAATCAAACTGATTTAGGCTCAGTGCCTGTGGCTCAACGGGCTAAGGCACCAGCCATGTATACCTGAGGTGGCAGGTTCGTATCCAGCCCAGGCCCGCCAAACAACAATGACGGCTGCAACCAAAAAATGGCCGGGCGGGCACCTGTGGTCCCAGCTACTTGGGAGGCAGAGGTGAGAGACTTGCTTGAACCCAGGAATTGAAGGTTGCTGTGAGCTGTGATGCCAGAGCACTCTATCCAGGGTGACAGCTTGAGGCTCTGTCTCAAAAAAAAAAATAAAAATAAATAAATAAAACTGATTAAAATAAAAGAAAATAAAAAATAAAAACATTGGTGAAAGAAACAAGTGGAAAAACTTTCCAGGCTCATGGATCAGAAGAATTATATTATTAAAATGACCATAGTCAGTGTAATTTACGGATTCAATGAAGTCCCTACCAAAACACCAAAGTAATTTTCCATAGATTTAGAAAAAGTAATCCTAAAATTTGTACAGAACCAAAAAAGAGACTGAATAGGCAAAGCAGTCCTAAGCAAAAAAAAATAAAGATAGAGGCATCATATTACCTGATTTCAAATTACATAATAAATTTATAGTAATCAAAGCAGCATGATAATGGTATACAAATAAGGACATAGATCAGTGGAATGGAACAGAGAACCCAGAAATAAAGGCACATATCTATGTCTACAAACAAGAACATACATTGGGGAAAGGACACCATTTTCCATAAATGGTGCTGAGAAAATTGGATCACCACACGCAGAATGAAACTAGACCTGTCTCTTAGATTGATGAAAGCCTTAAATATAAGTCCTGAAACTATAAAAATTCTGAAAGAAACCTATGGAAATCTCTCTGGACATTGATCTAGGCAAAGAATCCGTGACTAAGATCTCAAAAGCAGAAGCAGCAAAATCAAAAATAGACAAATGGGAATGGATTAAAGGAAAAAACTTATGCATATCAAAAGAAATAACCAATGAAGTGAATAGACAACCCATGGAATTGGATGAAATATTTACAAACTATACATCTGACATGGAACTCCTATCCAGAATTTACAAGGAATTCAAACAACTCAACAAAAAGAAAAAATCCCATTAAAAAGTGAGCAAAGGATATGATAGACATTTTTCAAAAGACAAAATAGTCAACAAGTATATGAAAAATGCTCAGTATTACTAATCATCAGGAAAATGTACATTAAAACAACACAAAATATCATCTCATACTAGTCAGAAGGGCTGTCATTAAAAAGACAAAAAGCAAAGCAATGTTGGCAAGGATGAAAAGAAAAAGGAATTCTTATGCATTGATGGGAAGGCAAATTAGTACAAGCCCTATAGAAAACAGTATGGAGATTTCTCAAAGAACTGAAAATAGATACAGCAAACCTGCTACTGGGTATCCACCCAAAGAAATAGAAATCACTATACCAACTAGATACCTGCACTTGTATGTTTATCATAGCACTATTCATGGTGGCAAATATATGAAATGAACCTAACTGTGCATCAGCAAATGCTTGGATAAGTGGGAGCTAAATAAAATATACACATAGTCATAGAGTATGGAATAATAGACACTGAAGACTCAGAAGTGGGAGGGGTGCAAGGGGGGTGATGAAAAATTGCTTAATGGGTACAATATACATCATTTGGGTTGGATACAATAAAAGCCCAGACTTCACCACTAAGCAATGCATGTATATAACAAAATTGCACTTATGCCACTTAAATTTATACAAGTAATAAATAAATGAATAAATAAATAAATGTTCTGGGCAGTGCCTGTGGCTCATCGAGTAAGGTACCAGCCCCATATACCGAAAGTGACAGGTTCAAACCCGGCCTTGCCAAAATGCAAAACAGAAAAATAGCCAGGTGTTGTGGCAGGCGCCTGTAGTCCCAGCTACTCGGGAGGCTGAGACAAGAGAATCGCCTAAGCCCAGGAGTTGGAGGTTGCTGTGAACTGTGTGATGCCACGGCACTCTACCAAGGGCAATAAAATGAGACTGTCTCTACAATAAATACATACGTACATACATACATACATACATACATATATACATAAATGTTCTGTGCCAGTCAGTCATGCTGCAGAACAAATAACCCCAGAATTTTGTGACTTACAACCCAATAGTTTATTTCTCACTCAGCCTCACTTTTGCTATGGATGGGCAGTAGCTATGATCCATGTCATCTTCACTCTGGGATCCAGGCTACCTACAAAGCCTCTACCTATCATCATGGCAGAGATCCAGGCAAACTACATATTGACCCTAAAGCTCTATTCAGAAAGGATATCCTTTCCTGTCTTCTCTCACTGGTTACAGTTAGCCATGTGCTCACACTGGAAGTCAATTGGATGGGGAAGGGACATCACTATGGCTGGCCAGAAAAACAATTTACTGTAGGTTCTGACCCTGGTGTTGCAATTATGCTTAATATCTTTTTAAAAATAATTTTATTGAATCATAATTGTGTACATTGGTGCAATAATAGGGCACAATGTGCTTCATATACAATCAGAAATATTTTCATCGTACTGTTACAGATAGACTTCATGGCATTTTCTTGATAACTATATAAAGACATTGATACTCTACTTTTAATAAGTTTCACCAGTACCCCGTTAAGATGCACCATAGGTGTGATCCTCCTAATTGCCCTCCCTCCACCTGTCCTCTCCCCTCCCCTCCCCTCCCTTTCTCGTTTCCCTGTATTCCTATGCTATAATTGGGTTTTAGCCTTCATATGAAAGCTATAAATTAGGTTCATATTAGGGCTGAGTACATTGGATACTTTTTCTTCCATTCTTGAGATACTTTGCTAAGAAGAATATGCTCCAGCTCCATCCATGTAAACACAAAAGAGGTAAAGTCTCCATCTTTCTTTAAGGCTGCATAGTATTCCATGGCATACATGTTCCTCACTGATTTTAATCCATTTCCATTTGACTGCACTTCCAACGTACTATGATCTTTTGGCATTCAGAACTTATCCTCAAAAGCAGAGGAAAACAGTTTTGTTCCTAAGAAACTAGGCTTCGATTCAGTTTTTCATCCTATTGATGAAATTATTAAACAATGCGGACTCAGAAGTTTTCAACTCTACTAAATTTAATCATGTGTGTCATCTAATACTATATTTATAAGAGCCTTTAATGCATTTTATTTTAGCCAAAAGGACAAGAAGTGATTAAAACCTTTAATGAAATAGGTGTGACATAATTGTGAAGCTTGCTTTTGGAATCTGTGTAGTTAGCACAACAATAAGCATGCAATTGCTATTTGTTAAACCTGAGGAAGGAAAGAAGGAAGGAAGGAAGGAAGGAAGGAAGGAAGGAAGGAAGGAAGGAAGGAAGGAAGGAAGGAAGGAAGGAAAGAGGAAAAGAAGGAAGGAAGGAGGGAAGAAATTGTTTTAATGGATGACAAACTGTAGTCCTTGCAAAATGGCCTTAAGGAAAAATAAAGACTTTATTTTTCATTCCTTTGTGGGAGGATATTAAGTGAAGGTATACAATATTTCACTTAAGCAAACTACTTAAGAATTCCTATGTTATAGAAACAAATGCAAAACCACTAAATATCTCTCTTCTCAGGTGGGTATAGGGAGGTACTGAGAAAAACAGACATTTTGAAAGAAAATCTCAAGGGTTCAAACTTTGCTTTTATAGATGTTTGTTTGTTTGTTTAGATAGAGTCTTTACTCTGTAGCCCTGGGTGTCCCGTCCTGCGGGACGCGGTTATTCATGGGGACGAGGGGGACCAAGCCTGAAAGAGAATGGGCGAGAAAGAGAGAACGAGACCAAGCAGGTTTCTTGTCAAGGTCTGTTTAATGGCGGTGGAAAGCCAGTTTTTAAAGCTTACAAGTGAGTAGGGGGAGGAAGGGGTGGGGTAT
>CAUYON010025931.1:0-19197 GCA_963573935.1 Arctocebus calabarensis | reverse complement strand
AAAAAAAAAGTTTAGGGTGTACCAGTTCTCCTCTGCTGATGACTCTTCTATTTAGTGCAAAGTACAAAGAAGGAGACATGTCTGGGTAGTGCACGTTTGATCTACTTCAGAGGATTAACCCATCAAGGGAAGGATGGATATGTTGGGAGTGCTTGACATTATTACTCTCCGTGTCTCCTGTCTCACCATTCTCCTATTTTCTCACTGTTAGTCCATGCTATAGAATCAGTTATTGCCCTACCTAGTTCTGTCAGCAGTGGTTATTGTTGACCTGCACCTGTGCTGCCTTGAGTGCTGTTTGTCACCCACTCTGGTTGAAGTGTAGCACCACCCATGTATGCAGATGGTGCATTTTTTAGCCAGCAGGGGCTTGAGTCCTGCTCCACCCAGGGTGGCAGAGATCATCAGCCCATGCCAACTTGACACGTGCCCCAGTTAGATCTCTGAATAGCAGCGTTTTTAGTCTTTAGGGGCCTAAGCATTGATCCCATCTCATTCTGGCAGCTGTAGGGGCACACGGCTACTGTTCACAGGATTCCAAAGAGTGGCCAGTATCTCCACTCCTTCCCTGGTCCAGCTTGGACAATGGGGAGGCAGAGAAAGGCATAATTCTGGGTCTGAGATCTCAAAATGGAGCCAGCAGCAGTGCCTAGGGTTCTCAAGCTAGTGGGCCCCCACTGTGCCTTCTCTCCACAGTCTCCAGTCAACTCCTTATGTTAGTCCTGAGGCCTGCTATAGTAGAGAGTACCTCCCACAGCTCTTATGACAATGACTGTGGGGAGGGTGTGGAGGCCCAAGATTTTTTCTCTGTCCCTTTTCCCTGTGACCCTCCAATCCTACAGTGGGTGTCATGTCTCTTCCCTCTCTTTGTCTTTGAGAGCCTCTTGTTGCCTGCTTGTTTATTCTCAATGCTCTCTCTTAGAAGACTGATCTGAATGCAAATTTCCACTTGCTACTTTCCATCTTGGCTGTGAGAGCAGACTGTTAGGCTATTTCTAGTCTTCTTTATTTTAATGAGTATTCATCCCTCCTCCCAGAGATATGGAAGTATAAAATTGAGGTTGGGGATATATAACAGAGGATATAGCCTGGAATAAAAGTAAAGTTTTTCTGTCTCTTTAAACCTGCTTTTGGAAACCAAGACTGGCATTGCTGCCTCTGTTATTGGTCAGGAAGGCCACAATGTTTTTTGTTCTTTACTCTACAGAAGATGTGCCTGAAGGCAAGAGCATGGCTAGCCTGCTAGGTGGACAGAGATGGGACCTTTAAGAATCATTAACTATAATTGAATGACACTAAGTCTTCCCTTTCAAAAGCTCTAGATTTCTGTATATGTGGGGGACAAATGAGTATTTTGAGACCAACAAGCTGCCATTTTTCCTCCTCTGCTGGAAATTTCCCCTTCTTTCTCTAAAACCACTTGTTCTTGTGTTTTTCTGATGTGGCCTCAAGAACAAGTACATTCAGTACCAATCTTAAACCCCACCAGTTAGATCCAGGATTTAATAATATTCCATGTATTGAGGTCCCAAGGCTAGATAATGCACACATGGAACCTGGAATGCCTGTAGGGTCCTCAGCCCACTCCATGCCCCACCCCTCCCCTGAATGCTAGAGCACCCTAGACAATGATCACTGCTGAGCAACTCCTCTCCAGGGACAATCCTGTATTCAACTCCCATGGGGTCTACGCTTGTCCTTCCAGGCACTAGTGGCTTGGGCATCACACATTGTTGATGAAGTTTCTTTCTGAAATAGGTCCTTGATCTTGGAGTTTCAAAGAATGAACCCACAGACCATACAGAACAATGATAAGATAGGATTTATTAGATATAAAGGAATACAGAAGGAATGAAAGGTACCAGAGCCTCTGGCAGAGGGGGGAGACCTGAGTGGGAAGTCCTGCATAGGTCTTTTGTCTAGAGCAAGGGTCCTCAAAATTTTTAAACAGGGGACCAGGTCAGTGTCCCTCAGACTGTTGGTGGGCCGGACTATAGTTTAAAAAAAAAACAAACTATAAACAAATTCCTATACACACTCCACATATCTTGTTTTGAAGTAAAAAAATAAAACAGGAACAAATACGATATTTAAAATGAAGAACAAATAAAGTTAAATCAAAAAACTTACCAGAATTTCAATGGGAACTATGGGCTGGCCTGCTTTTGGCTAATCAGATGGTCAATGTCCTATTCCGTATTTGTCACTGCTAGTTGTAATAAGTGATGCAAGTGTGTATCAGTTAGTCTAGATATGGTTGGAGATTTCAGATGTTTCATTCTGGAAAAAGTCTGTTCACAGACATAAGTGCTACCAAAGATGGTTGCCATTTTGAGTGCATGGTTCCTGAGATTAGGATATGTCTCAGAGGGGAGAAATGCATAGTAATTAGGAACGCTGCTTGACTTGAATGCGTCTTTCAGAGAGTCACAATTCTACAGTTCAGCCAGTTCCATTTGGTAAATTATATCCACATTTTCTCTCTTTCTTTTTTATTTCAAGATACTTTATTCTTAAAACAGATCACGACACTAAGCTTTTGGCCCATTCTGCCACTGTACAAGCTACAAATGCTTGCTGAGCAGCAGAGGGGTGCTCTTTCATAGCATGTCTGAAAAGTGAATAAAAATCCATATAAAACAAATATTCAAATAGTTTCCATAGGAGCACAGATATGTGTGACCCCATCTCCTAATCTTATAGATTGCTGCATCTTTGCCCAACCCTACTCTTACAAAGACTCTTTCTCTCATTTCAAAACTAGCAATAATTAAGTTAAATGGTTCCCCCCAAATCCCTTAATTCAAGCTAAACTCACAGTTAACAGCTACAGAGTGATATCTACACATTAATCCTAGCTGAAGCACAAGTTGCTGGGTGACATTTCATTCCACTTTCCCAAGCACAAGACACAGGCAGAGTGCCAACATCCTGCTCTTCTACTTCGGGTAGGTAGTTGGCGTTCTGGATTTGCTGCACAAGTTGCCACGTCGGTCCTGACATCACACAGTAGATTGTCGGCCTCTGGAATCCACTGAAAGTAGAAGCAGCAGCTACAGTGTAAGCACGCATGTTTTCAAAGATGCCCACAAACATTTCTGGCAGGTCACAGCGCTCAACTATTCAGTCAAGGCCATCGCATGTTGGTCCCCATATGCTGGATGAATAATACTTCTCATCTGGTTTAGGTTTCTTTTGCAGAAGAGGCTTTACATGAGCATGATCATAAAGGATGCAATTAAATGATCCATATACTCCATCACTGATGTAATACATAAAGGTTTGTTCACTGGACTTCTCTTCATCATCAGATCCTATCTGTTCCTTTAATACATTTTTTTTTTTTCTGGCAATGATTTTAATTGCAAATGTGAAGGCTGATGCAACATAATATTTGCCTGGCTCAGCTATGATTCTCACTCCAGAGTCTGATGGAAAGTACTTGTCCAATGCTGGATTGATTACACCAGTGATATCTTCAAATCTAAGCTTCACATCCTCAGATTCAGGAAAGCCACCACCAACACCAAGGAAGTACAAGCTCAAACCAACCTCAGCTTTCATGTCAAAGCCACAGTGGGCATCAAAGATTGCCTGCACGAAGGTCTCAGGATCAGTACAGCCACTTACTACATGAAAGCTGACACCAATATTTAGCTCTTTTGCCCATTCCAAAAGAAGTTTTCTGGTTTTGAGTGTGGCACCAAATTTAACACTGAGTCGACAGACTACTTTGGAATCATCAGTGGCAATCCTCAAAACCAACTTGGCCAACTTGGATGTGCTCTTTCATCAACTTGACTTCACTGTCAAAAGTCATCACCTGGACCCCATTATTGGCAGCATACTTAGTTTGAGAAACTTGTTTACAAGGATTTGCATAGATAACCCTCTTTGGAGGCATCCTGAGACTTCGCACCAATTGTACTTTAGTCTAGCTAGCACAGTCAAATCCTGTCCCAATGGCAGCAAGGGTCTTCACAATGGCTCTACTGTCGTTACATTTGACTGCATAAAAGGGAGTGACACAAGGAAGAGCTTTTAGCCATCTTTGGTGTTTCTTCAGAACATCTCTGAGGTCTGCTACATAGAAGGCATCCTTATCATTAGAAGAGGAAACTTCATTGATTTTTTGATCCAGAATGTCCTTGAGTGTAAAACCTTCATCAACCAAGTGGCAGTCAAACTCTTCCTTACTAATGTTGTTCATGGTTTCTTGATGTTTCTTTGAAACACTAAGTGATGGAATTTAAAGAAATACTTCCAGCTTCTCACAAAGGCAATTCTCCAGGAATTCTGAATCCCACTGCGTGTGTCCTCCAAACAATAGTAGAAAAGTTCTTAGAGCATCTGGGTGACACAGGTCAGCCCCATGGAGAAGCTGGAAAGCCAGAGCCATGAGAGCACTCCTCAGGCAGCCCCTTCTGCACCCTACAGTGCCTGGCTCCCGCCTGCAGGAGACACCAGCCCAAGGCGGTGCTGGAGGCCAGGGCAGAGACTTCAGAGACTGACCTCTACATTTTCAATGTCAATAGAAAATGAGTTATGGAAAAGCTGTATGTCCTGTTCATGGAGATGAAGCTCTTTAAATCTAAATTGGAACTCCTTTTGCAACTTTTCCAGTGAATCCACACGTTTTGTTTGGGAATGCAATTAATGGTTTTTCTGCTAACAGATTTTGTGGGCCGGGTTGGGTCCGCTGCTAAACAGGACAGGCAGGGGAGGCAAAAACACCTGGTGGGCCGGAAAAACATCCTAGCGGGCCGCATGTGGTCCTCGGGCTGTAGTTTGAGGACCCCTAGTTTAGAGGGCTATATACTGTTTTATAAATAGGGAGTCTTCATCTCAGAAGTCACCCTTTCAATGCTGATTAATGAATGAGTGTATTAAAAAATGAATGCAGTCTTTCTAGCTCCAGGCAGTGGAACCCTGCATCAACATGAGATTCCCCTGACCTCCTTGGCACTCTAAGTACTGGCCGTATGCCCTATTGCTGTACATTTGAATTAAGATGGCTGCTATATCTTAACATAAAGCCTATTCTGGTCTTCCCTTTCTAGAAAATCACAACTTAGTCATTACTCAAGAGATAAACTTGAGCAACTTAAAACGCAGCATATTAATCCTAAAGAAAACTCAGCGGGGAATGGCTAATGAAATTGATGCACTTGTTACTTACATGAATGTTTTGCATCAAATTATTATTTATCCCTTTGGACTTTAAATTATTGCTTAAAAAATAAAATATAAGCCTAATTATTTTATAATTTTGCTATTTTTTTAGGAAAGTGATTCAATTTTTTAAAAGTTTGATATATTCTTTAATTATTTCTTTGTCTTTATTATCCTCAAAGGAATGAGTTTCTCCTTTCTATAAAGAAAATGTTTGCATATTAAGTAAGTGAGATATATTAGCCTTAATAAGAACATCCATATATATGTTAATACTATATTACATTTTGTTGATATATCTGTCTGCCAGGCAACTAGGGAAAAAGTGACAATAGTTACATTCATTCCTTTGTTTTTTTTTTCTTTTTCACATTAGTTCTCTTGTAATTGCTCAATTTATAACTTGTGAATTTATTTGATTAATATTCATAGAATGTTTGGGATAATTAAGTTCTGTTACCCTTAATTCTAGTAGAAAAGACAGCTAGGACTACACCAGGAAATGAGCACATTATTGTGAGGCAGCATAGTCCCTGAGGCAGTGGTGTGTGCTGCTCCTATTTTCCCTTTTTCTGTCGATCTTCCTATCTACCTCCTGCCTTTCCCTTCTATTCACTACATGTCCTCATCTCTAAAATTAAGCATTTGGTTACTATCTTGGCAATTTCTCTACTATGGTAACACTCCTAGAGACTGCTCTAAGAACACCATATCCCAGCTTGGCCTGGCCTTCAGAATGCGCCTGAGAGCATTTGCCTTCACACCTGCCCACTTTCAATCCCTACCTGTCCAAGCCTTGTGGGTTATTAACTCTCAAGTTTTCCCTCAATTTAATCTCATTATTATTTCTCATACTAATGAGCCAGACTAATGAACCCAGACTAATTAACCGGACTAATGAAGCCATATCTTTTATTCACCATCACCATGTCTGCACAATGAAAGTTTCTGGAAACAACCCCTGCAGCAATATGTGCAAAGACACTAATTATATCTCTTCATGAGATAATACAAATTTGGATTTTCACCCTTCCTCTTTTATCTTTGCTCTCATTCTGTGGACCTGCCTCTGTCCACTGTCCCCTCACAAACACACTCTCATCCCTGACTTTCTAAAGAGAACTTGAGTAACAACACCAGTCATCGTGAAGACAAACAAATGGAAAAGGCATTAACTGCCACATGTACACATTCTTCTTAAGAATTCCCCGTCCAAGAGCTGGTTTCTCAATAATATTCCTAACCTTGGACCTACTTCTCTTTCTCCCAACCTTAATATTGATATCAATCAGCCTTTGTTCTTCAAGAACTAAAATACTCACCAGGAAACAAATGTAGACAGTTATCTTTCCCTATCAGATTACAAAAAATGAAGGCAGAGAGTAGAGAGAAATAGAGGAGAAAGTCACCCACCAACACCCAGACACATTATCTTCCAAAGAAAGATAAAGGCCTCCTAAGTGCAGCAAACCTTTACAAAACACCTATATATGACTAGTTATATTTGCCATAGAGTTTATAATGATGAGTAAGATATAAAACTCCCTTTCAATGAGCTCATGGTCTATTTGGGAAAGATGGGCACATAAAACTAAAATACAATTAAGATAAGTGCTGCAGCTTAAAAAATGTATGAGATCCTGTGAAAATTCAAGGATCTGAAACAAAAGGGAATTCTAAGCCTAGCTGTCAGCACAGGGTGTATGAATGTATATAAGTATATGCCATAAAACATAATGAAAAAAATTGGGGGGTTGGTTTGAATCTTAGCTCTACCATAATCTCAATAACTATGGGAAAGTTATTTAAATTCTCCAAACTTCCACTTTCTTATACATGAAAAAAGAATAATAATGCTCAATTTGTATCTTACCTGGTTAAGAGATAACTATGTAAGTTAAAGTAGAAAATGTAAACAAAACTTCTAAAACCATTTCTGAAACAAATGCAAACAAAACTTCTAAAACCATTTCTGAACAAATAAATATGTGTTCAATTTAAAGGAATCAGTTAAGTTAATGTTTAAAATGAATCTGTTTTTTAAAAGATTGATAAATTTTTGGTTAGTTAAAAGGGATTATTATTATGGTTAATGCATGTCTATTAACTGTGCTTTAAATAAAATTAGTGAGGAGATTATGTATTATACATTATAACTACCACAGAACCTCTCTAAACTGACCACACAGCAGTAGTCAGCATAAGGAACTAGGCCTACTGTATCAATATGCCATCTGTGAATGGCTGGTCTATGAAAATTAGGTCAATTTAAGGAGGTGGTCAAGGTAGGGAGGTGGTCAACAATGGAGGTTCTGCTGTATTTTAAACATTTTATATGATTGTTGAATTTTCAATTTCTAAACAAACAATTTAGAAAAAAGTGTTTTTAAAACAAGATGTCTCAAATTTGCATATATTTAAAAGGTACCTTGAAGTGTCATATTGTCTTCCTTTGTGGCAACATGACTTCATTCTAAAGAAATTGGCTCTATATATTTTGAAAGATGCATAGATCATATAGAAATAGAAAAGAGAATTAAATCAGTTATTCTCATAGCAAATAAATATGTCACTAAGTCTTCAGATTCGAAAAATATATATTTATTTTACATTTTAGAATTTTTCCTATCATCCTAGTGCCAGAACACAAAGTCTCCTATTTATTTATTGATTGATTGATTGATTTTTTACAAAGTCTCCTATTTAAATGTGCAATTGGTGCTATTATACCCATTTTATAGATGGGAAAATTGAGGTACATGGAGGTTAACTTGCCCCAAATATTAATGCTGTTTAGTAAAATAATTGAGATGCTAAATCCAAGAATGTTATCAAGTTCTGTGTTCTTAAACTCTACAGTGTATAGCCCAGTATATGAAGAGTTTGACTTATAGCTATTGCTCTCCAATTATTTACTTGGTCATTGTACACACAACTGAAAAATGAAGTAGGATAAAATCTACTATTTCTTCAGTTTTAAAGTTTTGTAAACTCAGTGAAACAAAAGATAGAATAAATAATTCCAACCAATAATTGTTCTAAAAAATTGCTCTCAAGAGAAACAAAAATGTGGTTTATGTTTAGTTTAGCAGACTGTAACTGATTTATTTCCTCATTTGTATTCTGCACACTAATTATTAGACTGATTAACCATCAGTATTGAGTATCTACTGTATACAGAGAAATTTGGTGGACTCTAAATGAAAAGAAAATATATTCCTGCCCTACTCACACAGTTTAAAATTTAGGTAAGTAAAATGAGTATCCATATCGCTTGCTTAAGAACACTAACTGAAAACCCATTTATAGAATCATTTTAAAATGTGGAAATGGGATTATGCCGAAATTATTCAGAAATTAAATGAATCCATATTGGAAAGGAAGAAAGGAAACTGTCTTTATATGTTATGAAGACTACATGATTGTCTATGTGTTCCTGCTGGAACCTACCAAAAAAGCACTTGATAGTGATCTAATAAATCAGACATCAAAGGCATCAGTATAAGTAAGTTTTCTGTACACAAGATTAATACACAAAAATTAAATGTGTTCATAAATACTAGAAACAAACTATTGGAAATCAAAAACTAAAAAAAAAAATACAATTTGTGGTAGCATCAAAAAATCCAAACACTCAGAGATACGTTTGACAAAAGATGTACAACACCCTTGCACCCAAAATTATGAAACATTGCAAAGCCCTAAAATTATGGAGAGTCTTATCGTTATCTTTATGTGTCAGCTTGGCTGAGCCACCAGGGTCCCCAGATAGTTTGTCAAACATTATTCTGGATGTTTCTGTGAGCATGTTTTGCATGAGATTAACATGTAAATGGCTAGACTGAGGAAAGCAGATTGCTTTAGTGAAAGCTTCATCCAGTAGTTGAAGGCCTGAACAAAACATAAAGACCAATATTCATAAGCGAGATAAAACTCTGTAGTTGACTAGCTTCAGACTTCATCTGTAACCCCAGGCTCTTTCTGGTTCTATAATAGATAGCATTGATGCTGAAATTACAGCTTTCCTTTTCCTGGCTCTCCAGTCTACTGGTCCACCATGCAAATTTTGAATTTGTCAACCTGCATAATCATGTGAGAAATAAATCTCTTTAAAATAAATCTCTTTCTAAACACACAGACACATTTTATTCATTCTGTTTCTCTGGAGAATAAAGGATATACTTTTGTTCCAAGGTCAAAGAATATAACACTGTTAAGATGTCAGTTTTCTTCAAAACAATCTTAGATTCAATGAAATCTGAATCAAAATGCCAATAAGTATTTTTTGTAGAAATTAATTAGGTCATTAAAAAATTCATAAGAAACTGAAAAAACTAAAATAGCCAAAACAAAGTTGAAAAAAGAAAAACGTTGAAATGCTGATACTATCTGATTACAAGATTTATTATGAATAATGCTATAGTAATCAAAAAAGTGAAATACAAGTATGAAGACAGAGAAATAGAGAATTAAATCAATGATAGGGTAGAATCTAGAAATAGAACAACACTATATAGACAAGAGATTCCTGACAAAGAGGCAGACGTGATTCAGTAAAGAACACACGGCCCTTCCAAAAAAATAAAGCTGGATCAACTGGACATAGACAGGAGGACATTTCATTCCAGTCCACACAAGACACCATACAAAACTTACATCAAAATAGGTAATAGATATAAATGTATAAAACTTAAAACTCAGGTGAAAACGTGAGGAAAAACTCAAAAAACTGTTAATTTTGGTTTGCTAATATTTTCTTGAGGATTTTTGCATCTAAAATGATCAGGGCTACCAGCCTATAGTTTTCTTTCTATATTCAGTCTGTCTGGTTTGGTATCACGGTAATGCTGTCCTCATAGAAAGAGTCTAGAAGCACTCCATCCATTAAAAAAAATTTTTTTTTGTCAGAATTTCAGTAGGACTGGTAATATTTCTTCTTTAAATGTTGGGTAGAGGAATGGAAGAAAAAGTATCCAATGTATACAGCCCTAATATGAAGCAAATTTATATCTTTCGTGTGAAGGCTACAACCCAGTTATTGCACAAGAAGATGAGGAAAGGAGAGAGGGAGGGAAGGAGAAGGAGAGGGTGGGGGAGAGAGGATAAAGGGTGAGATCACACTGGAGGTGCATCTTTGAAGGGTCAGGAGAAAAATACTAAGTGCAGAACACAAATGTTTTCACACAGTAAATGAGAAAATTTCACGAATGTTACGTTGAACAGATGGATGAAAATATCTCAGATTGTATATGAAGCCCGCACAGTGTACTCCATGATTGAACTAATGTACACAGCTATGATTCAATAAAAATAAATAAATGAATAAATGTTGAGTAGAATTTATATATATAGTTTTTTTCGTTTGTTTGTTTTTTTGTGGAGACAGAGTCTCACTCTATCGCCCTTGGTAGAGTGCTGTGGAGTCACAGCTCACAGCAACCTCTAACTCTTGGGCTTAAGCGATTCTCTTGCCTCAGCCTCCCAAGTAGCTGGGACTACAGGTGCCCGCCACAGCACCCGGCTAATTTTTGATGCCGTTCAGCAGGGGCCGGGTTTGAACCCGAAGCCCTCGGTATATGGGTCGGCGCCCTACTCACTGAGCCACAGGTGCCACCCTGTTGGGTAGAATTTAACTGTGACTCCATCAGTTCTCTTCTTTTCTTGGGTGGGAGATTTTTCATTATGACTTTGATCTCATTATTGGTCCATGGAGGTTTTCTATTTTGTCCTAGTTCAATCTTGGTATGTTGTATGTATTTAGGAATGTATCCATTCATTTTAGACTTCCCAATTTGTTGGTGTATAATTGCTCATTATAGTCTCTTATGATACTTCGTATTTCTGAGGTCTCAGTTGTTAAATTCCTTTTTTGAGTTTCTGACTTTATTTATTTGGGTCTTCTCTCTTTTTTCTTAGTCTAGTTCAGATTTTCCGATTTTTTCTTTCTTCTTTTTTTTTTTTTTTTTTTTTTTGCAGTTTTGGCCCTGTCACCCCCAGTATATGGGGTCAGTGCCCTACTCCTTGAGCCACAGGCACCACCCCTAATTTGTTTATCTTTTTAAGAACCAGCAACTTTTTCATTTTGTTAATATTCTGTACTTTTTATCTCAGTTTCATTTATTTCTGCTCTGATCTTCGCTATTTCTTTCCTTCTACTAATTTTTGCTTTGATTTGTTCATGCTTTTCTAATTTTTTGAAGTACATCATTAGGTTATTTGTAGTCTTTCTACTTTTTTGATATAGATATTTATTACTATAGATATCCCTATTGGTACTGACACATCTTATAGACTTTTATATTTGTGTTTTCAGATGTTTCAAGAGATTTTTAAATTTTCTTCTTGACTTCTTCATTGATCTATATTCAGGAGCATATTGTTTATTTTCCATGTACTTACACATTTTGCAAGGTTCCTCTTATTATTTATCTCTAGCTTTGTTATACGGTGATCAGATAAAATACTTGATAAGGTTTATATTTCTTGAATTTTCAGTCTTGTTTTATACCTTGTGATATAGAACATGTCCCATATGTTGATGAAAAAATGTTTATTCTGAAACCATTGATAGAAATGTTCTGTAAACATCAGTTAAGCCTATTAGATCTAGTGTGCAGAAACTCCACTGTTTCTTTGTTAATTTTCTGTCTAAATGAACTGTCCTTGACTGAGAAAGGGGTATTAAGATCCTCCCTTGTTATCGTATTACAGTCTATCTCTCCTTTTAAATCTATTCATGTTCTCTTTATATATTTGGGAACTCCAGTGTTCGGTGCCCAGATACTTATAATTATTTTATGCCTTGCGAAATTGGTCCCTTAATTATTATATCATGACCTTCTGTGTATTTATTTCATAGTTGTTTATTTGTAATCTATTTTAATTGATGTAAGTATAACTATTCCTGCTCTTTTATGTTTTACAGTTGCATGGACTATCTTCTTCTACTTCTTCACATTCTGTCTGTGTGTCTTTATAAATGAGTTTGTAGTGAGTTTCTTAGAGGTAGCATATAATTGTGTCTTATTCCTTTACAGATTCAACAACTCTATGCATTTTAATCGGAGAACTGAGATCATTTACACTCAATGTTATTATTGATAAGTAAGGACTTACTACAATGATTCATTGCTTGTTTTTAGTTGTTTTTAACACTTATCTTTTTCTTCCTTTCTTACTGTCTTCCTTTATGGTTAAATGATTATCTCTCTTAGGATGCTATTTTGTATATGTATATCTATTGTTTTCATCTTGTTTTTACATAAGGCTTACAAAAAACATCTGACAACTATAATAAGTTGTTTTAAAGAGATGACAATTTATCTTAAATCACACGCACACATACATAAAAGAATAGAAAATCATTAAAATATTCTACACTTTAATAACTTCATTCTTCCAACATTTTGATGTCCTATGGTCTTAATTTATATGTTTTTATATCACTCATCTTTTAATAGGTTCTTGTACCTATTCTTGTTTTTGATAGATTTGTATAGGTTTATTTGTATACTTAATTTTACCAGTGGGCTTTATACCTTGAAAAGTCTTCTTTTACATGGTAGCATGTTTGCTTCAGATTGAAGAACCTCTTTTACCATTTCTTGTAGGATGAATCCAATGGTGGTGAATTCTCTCAGCTTTTGTTTGTCTGGGAAAAACTTTTTCTCTCTCTTATTTGGAAAACAATTTTGCATGATACAGTATTCTTGGTTGGCAGTTTTTATTCTGTAAGCAATTTGAAAATTGTCTTCTTAATCCCTCCTGGTCTGTATGGTTTTCAGTGAGAAGTCTGCTATTTTGCTTAATATTCTGATGGCTGAAAAGTCCAAGATTGGTCATCTGCATTTGCTGAGGGCCTCAGCCTATTTCCACTCATCAAGGAAGACATAGGTATAACCTAGAGTGAGCAGAGATCACATGATAAGAGAGAAAGCAAGAAAAGGGTCAGTTTTCATGGGAACTAAGAGAGTGAGATCGCACCGCCACCAAGAAGGGCATTAATCTATTACTATGTATTGATCTACCCACCTACCTATATGTCCTATCTATTTTGATATATCTATCTAGGATATTTATCAGATATTAAAAGTGACTAGTTTGGCATGAAGGAATTGGGATAATTATATTTTCCCTTTATACATTGTGTGTCTTCTCTTATATATTTATTCAGGGTACCCATAAACTTCATGTGCAATTTACTATGTTAAACTACTTTAAATTGTGCACAAACTTTATTTCCACCCTGTATAATGTATGCAATCCATTTTTACAAAAAGAATTATCATTATTTTGAAGGGTTTAATTAAACTAATAGATAAACAAATTTTATGTGCCAACTAATAGATAAGTTGGTGAGTGTAATAGACTAAATTATGTTACTGTAAACTCAGTGTTGAGCCCTAACCCACAGTATGACAATATTTAGAGATATGGCCTTTAAGGAGGTAAGTTAAGATTAAATGAGGTCATAAGGTTGAGGCCCTAATCAAATAAGTCTGGTATTCCTAAAAGGAGAAGGGGCAACAGGGATGTACAAACTCACAGGACAGGTGTGAGCCAAGAGAGTGCCCTTGCCAGCACTTTGATTTTGAACTTCAAGCCTCTAGAATTGTGAGAAAATAAATTTATGTTCTTTGAGCCATCCAGTCTGTAATGTTCTTATTTTGGCATCTCTAGCAAACTAATACAGTTAGTAAATTCATTTATATTGCTGTTAAAAAGAATAATTATATATATATATATATATATATACATAGAAAAATGTCATTTATGCATTATGACAAAAGTAAACTTCAGGATAATACACACGCAGTATGACTCAATTTCTATTTTGAAGAAAAAGGCAACAAAACATAATAAATTATGTGTGTACATGTTTTTATATATTTATAAAGAGATACACACCAGATAATCAGACAACTGACATTGTTTTCCTCAACATTTCTGGGGAAGAGTTAACTTTTTACTTTATACTATATATTTCTGTATTGATTGAAATGTTACAATAAGCATGCTTACTTTTACAATTAACAAAAATGTATCATTAGATCTTTCTATGGCATTGTACTTTTTCTCATTAATATAAATAATATAACAATGCTGTTTCTTCTAGTTCTGGAAATAATTGTTGATTTATTTAATCACTTCTTCGTTTTCAAAGAGTGACTTTTCTCTGTATTAATTCTGATTACATTTGTTCATGCATACACAAATGTGTATGCACACGTGTGTTTAGGTGAGCAAAATAGGTAATCTATGAGATTTATCTTTCATTACATTACACAGAGTTGGCTATGGAACAAGAAAAAATGGAAAGAATCTCTTTTATAGAGAATTTCTAGGGCATCTATTATGTGTTATATTCTATGTACTATTTAATTTATAGGTTGTAATTATATTGGACAGCTAAAAATGAATTTAAAATGAGAAAGCCAAGGGGTAAAATATTACTGACAGACATGTTTCTTCTCAATACAAAATTTCCAGTGTAGAAAACTGTAACTTACCTAAAACAAGGTTGATGAAACACATTAGAAAAAGCTCAGGATTGAATGGTTGCCCATTCAAGGCGAGATGGAATTTATCAAATAAAACAGGAGCAGGGGTCATGGGGTCAAGAATTAAAAACAAATGCAAATCTGTGAGCTGTTATTTTAAAACCAAAGAAAAGTAGGTTACACAAGCCACTTCCATTTTTAAATGCTACCCCTCTGGTAGTGAGGGGAAACCTTTGCCCACTTTACTTTTCTGCTAAAGATGCTGTTTATTCACAGAGGCAAAGAGTAATATTTGAGGAAGAGGTTTTGTAGATGCAATTATAGCAGACGCTGGGGTTTGGGTCTGCACGTGGGTAAACACGTGCTTTCTCACCCAGAGAAAAGTTTAGCTTGGCAGCCTTTGCTACAAAACATGACTCTGATCCTAGAGAAAGTCAAAACTACAGAAACCCAAGGCATCTCCAAAAATAACATCAAAATTAAAGCTTTGACACTCCTCACACTTGTCATGCTGTGAACCATGATGATCCAATGCTCAGGATCCACAAAGCTACAGAATCCTCAGCATTCTCTTTGTACATTGACTTCAGGGCCATCTGAGGCTCTAGAAGAGGCTATATTCTGGACGTTAGCTTTGAGCGTCAGTTATTATATGATAATTCTAGAAGCTTCAATAAAAAAAGAATAGATGAGTATCTTTGAAGACCAAGGTTTCCATGAGAAATTGATAAAGTAAACTACATCAAAATTTACAAAATTTTCTGTTATTGAAAAAGATTTTTTAAGAAGATAAAAATGCTAGCCACTGAATGGCAGAAAATAATTTCAATACATTTATCTAAACTCAAATTCATGGCTACAGAATTTAAAAAATTCTACTCATTTGATTATTGGAAACACAAAATTTTAAAATATTGCAGGAGGTTGGGTGATATCTTCATAAAGGAAGATATGAAAATGCTCAATAAACACATGAAAAATGCTCAGTATCATTAATCATTGAGGAAATCCAAATTAAAACAATGATAAGGTATCACTTTATACTTTCTAAGGTATTTGGCAAATAAGCCAAAACACCAAATATTACAGATCTCATGAAGCAACGGAAGTTCTAATAATTGCTGACAAGTTTATAAAAATTGTGCAGCCACTCTTGGAAACTTATTGGTATATTCTTAGAAAGTTGAATGATATACTTGTTCTAGGATCCTGGAATTTCCCTCATTGGTACTTACCTAGAAGAAATAAAATATATATACGTAAATACTTGTATAAATATTTCCAATAGCTTTGCTACTAATAGCCAAAAAGTAGAAACAACTCAAACATTCTTTAACAGGATAATAGATGAACAAATCATTATATATTCACAGAATGGAGTACTACTTCGGATATCAGAATGCTATTTCTACATCTTGATTTGAGAAATAGTTTCACAGATGTTCATGTTTCTCATAGTCAATAAACTTTATATTTACAACTGTGCATTTTTCTACGTACAAATTTTTCTACGTACTTCAACTTAAAAAATTAACTACTTTGCTGTACTATCCAATTTAACCACTTAGAAAATGTTAATATGGCAAGAATTGGGGGCAAGAAGAATAAAAGCTATTATGATGTCTGTTCTCTTTTGTAGCACATTTTTATATTATTCATACTAATCAGGAATTTTAATTTTTATTAGTTTATAATAATTGCACATATATACGAGGTATATGTGGTATTTTGATGCCTACATACAATATGTTTGATGATCAAATTAGAGTATTTAGGCTGTCCATCACCTCACACAGTTATCGTTTCTTTGGGTACATTTCAAATCTTCTAGCTACTTTTCTGATATATTAAAGAAATGAAAGTAAGAATATTCCATAAACTTGTGATAACAAATTTTATTTCTTCTACACTTATATGAGAGAGTAACACAGAGATTCATTGGGTCCTAGATAATTGTTTATTATTTAGCCCAATAATTCTTTAACTTTAAATGTTGCTATGGTATTTTACAATAAGGGTCTAACAATGTCATCAGACTACAAAAGACTGGAGGGACAAGGCCTTCCTGTACAAGTATTCTCAGGACCTTGTTATATGGGGGGCACTAAAGTGGCAGATGAAGTCACCTAAGTCCAGCTCTGGAGGTCATTCCTGCAGGCCAGAATGCTCAGAAGGCTGTGCAGAGGGTAGAAGGACTCTGCCGCGGTGGCTCCGGAGCCTACTACAGCATGACATAGCATTATGTACCATTTATAAGTACCCTGAGATTAGCATGACCACCACCACCTGCAAGGTGACTCTTTTCCCCTGAAGCGTTTTATCAGTTATATGAATGAAAGTTGACAAGGAATTAATTATGGTAAAAATAATTTGCTTACTCTAACACCAATGGGGTCTGACTTCACATGAGCTGATTTTTTCCCTCTGTAACAAATAGTTGAGTCATTGTACAGGATCAAGAAGAAGGGCAGGTGAGCTGCTCTTTGGCTGAAGTTTGCTCATTTTGGAGTGGGCTTGAGACCTGGGGTGGGGTAAGGGCAATTTTCTAACCAGAGCAGCTGCTGTGTATTAGACTTGGTTCTGCCATTTAAACCTGGATGAAATACCAGGTCCCTGTCCCCTTCCATGCAGCTCCCCCATCATGCTATTGATTTCTGCAAATAAAATGCTACTCACTTAAAGAGAAATTGTAAAATGAATATTGGTGACTTCTGAGGAAAATTTTTTAGCCAACTCTTAAGTTACAGAAGCTTCTCAGTTTCCCTAAATAGCAATCCCTGGCAAGCTAGCATTCAGATCTGCAAACACATTTGTGTTGGGATTGAAAACAAAATTGGTAATGATGTGGCATGTGTGCAGCAACCAGACTCATAACACCACTACAATATTTGGCATCTCCAGAAAATGCTGCCTGAGCAACTTTAGCAATATGTACTGAATGAGTTGGATAGAATAGCACCAAAAGACCAGACAGGTATGACAAAGGAAGCTCTAAATTGATGTCCTGTGATAGCACATTCTTTATTCTGTTCAAACTGAAAGTCTCCCTGCAAAATCAGTACTTCAGCAATGTATAGTCTTTTCCAAAGATAAAATTAAATTTCCAAGGGAAAAGTTATAATTTTGAAGTATTAACAATAATTTGAAGACTCTATTTTCACCCTCATGAGTACTGTAAGACACTGAGACACAAGATTGAGAACTACCAGTTTAACCACAAAAGCCATCAGCATTATGAGGGGAATGAGAGGCAGCTCATGAACTCTGTAGGGACATGAGCTACTCCTCAGGTCAGAGAAGTCCAGGACCAACACAGTTCCTGTTGTAAAGTGTTGCCTAATCAGCATATTAATCCAGCTGAGCCAGAACTTGAGCTAAGTCAAGTTAGCTTTGCTCACCGTGCAAGTTTGTCTTGAGCATTTCATAGAAAAGCACTTTGTAAGGCTACGCACAGATCTGGAATAGTGATGACAGTGAATGTGCTGATGATGAATATGGTGATGACAATAACAGCAGTGATGATACTATTCTATCATGACTAAGTGAGCCTCTAATGTGCTGGCCACTCCATTCCATATATGTAAGGGAAAGTTGTATGTGTGTGTGGGGAGAGAGGAGCTGGGTAGTGAAATGAACTTGAGAGAAGTAGAATGCATCAATTTATGTCTGCCCTGACATAAATTGCCCTGACATAATTTCCACAAGTCTCTGCCACAGCTATCAGAAGTAAGATGCTATGCCAGGAACCTCTGACCTGGGGAAGACATTAGAGAAGGGTACTTTCCTCTTTCGGTGCAAATGAAGAGAAAAATAGAGTTTTCAGGTTCTTCAATTGATGACATTTTTGTCCTCACCCCAACTCGTTTTTCCTTGTCATTTCAAACTTTTTATATTTGCATGTTCTGTTCAAGAAAAGAATACTCAATTCCTGGAAAAAATAACTACTGTTGAATGAGTTACTTTAATCCAGTTGGTGCAAATGACAAACGTCAAATAGTAAAGTTCATTCTCATGACACCATTGGGCATGGCTAGCGTTACATGCCAGGCTCTAAACTCTAGCAAGTCACTTAGCTAGGGGAAATAAAGTTTTTCTTTCTTTTTCTTCTATGTAAATGCCTCTGTTTCCCAAATCACAGAAATTACATAAACAGCTCTAAGACTTCAATTTCTGTATATTCCAATATACAGAATACACTGAATATTCCAATACACTGAAAATAGAAAAACAATTTTCTAGTAAGATATAATTGCTCATATTAAGTCAACATTTTTAAATTTTCAAAAAGCTCCACAAAAACTTTTAAGTAGATGAGTGTACTAGACTATACACATTTTTATTTTATTTTATTTTATTTTATTTTTTTTATAATTTTATTGAATCCTAATTCTGTACATTGGTGCAATCATAGGGTACGATTCATATACATTCAGAAATGTTTTGATCGTACTGTTACAGATAGCCTTCATGGCATTTTCTTGATCACTATATAAAGACATTGATACTCTACATTTAATAAGTTTCC
>CAUYON010025929.1:0-12725 GCA_963573935.1 Arctocebus calabarensis | reverse complement strand
AGGGATTCTACTGTGTTTCTCAGATCTTTGATGGCTGCAACTTCTTGTCTCAATGTGTCAAAATCTTTGGTCATTTTGTCTTTGAATTCGCTGATTTCTTGAGACATCTTTTGGATTATTGCTTGAAATTCTAGTTGCATTTTTTCCTCCATTCTGTTGATCTTATTTGCTATCTAGATTCTGAATTCAATTTCTGACATCTCAGCCATTTGTTTATGCATGGGATCTTGTTAGGTGTCTGCCTTATCATTCCTTGGGGGAGTTGATCTACTCTGATTATTCATATTGCCAGAGTTTTTCCCTTGATTCTGCCCCATGATTGTTTTTCGCCATTGCCTCTGGCCTTCCTCAGAGTTGGAGAGGTGTCTCTCCAAGATTGGACCCCAGTGGGATCACTCTATTGTTGGTGGATATTTGTAGGAAGTGACCCTGTGTAGCTCCTCTGGGGCTGCGCCAGCCAAGGAGTTGTGGCTGTGGGAGCAGCTTGAGAGTGTCACACAGTAATCCAGCAGCAGGGGTGGGGATGGGGCACATGGTTTTGGCAATGCCTGGCTCTCAGTGGCTTTGGTAACAAGAGTGGGTGCTTCAGCAGTCTCTGGTTGGGTGGAGGGCTCCTCACAGAGTTAGGGAGGGCTTCGGAAAGGGGACGCAGGGTCGCGGGACTTCCCAAATCCCTGACCAGACTGACGGGGCTAATGAGGAAGCAGGGAGGGCACTGGAGGAAGGACACATGTTGTGTAGCTTCCGGAGTCCCTGGCTGGAGCAGCCCTTGCTGAAGCAGGCTTGCGGGTCCTGGTGGTGTGGCCCATGGCGGAGTCCCATGCATTTGTTGGAGTGGGGCAGGCCAGGGTGCTGAGGCAGCACAGCCTGTCACTCACTCCCTCCGTAGACCCTGGAGGGAGGCAGGCCTGGGTGCCAAGGTAGTGCAGCCTGTGGCAGGTTCACTCACCCTGCTGCAGTCCCTAGAGTAAGGCGGACCAGGGTGCCGAGTCGGCACAGCCCGCGGTGGGTTAGCTCACGTCCGCCGGAGTCCGTAAGTGGGGTGGGCCTGGGTACCGAGGCACATGTGCCCTGCGTGGGGAGGCTCACACCCACTGGTGTCCCTGGAGTGGGGCAGGCCTGGGTACAGAGGCAGCGCGCTGGGGTCACTTGTGCCCCCAGAGACCCTGGCAGGAGGCGGACCTGGTTGCTGAGGCGGAACAGCTCGTGGCAGGGTCTCTCCCTCCCGCCTGAGTCCCTGGAGTGGAGTGGGCCTGGGCACGGAGGCGGCGCAGCCAGTGGCCGGGTCGGTCGCACCTGCCCGTGTCCCTAGAGTAGGGCAGGCCTGAGTACCAAAGCGACGCGGCCTACAGCGGGGTTGCTCACAGCTGCCAGTGTCCCTGGACCTGTGGTAGACCTGGGAGACGAGGCTCCGCAGCCTGCGGCGGGGTCGCTTAAGCCCTCCTGCGTCCCTGGAGTGGGGCAAGCCTGGGTGCCAGGGCGGCGCAGCCCGGGGTTGGGTCTCTCATGCCTGCTGGTGTCCCTGGAGTGGGGCGGACCTGGGGTCACTCACGTCCGCCCGTGTCCCTGGAGTGGGGTGGGCCAGGGTGCTGAGGCGGCATGGCCCCCAGTGGGGTTGTGCTGTGGGGTTCCTCGCTGCAGCTGTCTGTTGGGGAGGGGGAGGCTTGGTTTGGCTCCGGAGTCTTTTGCTAGGTGAGGCATTTGGTCTAGCAGACAGAGAGGGGAAGTGCTTCTCATGAACCTCCTCCCACAGTCTCAGCAGGGGTTAGGCTTCTGGTTCATCAGGTAAGGTGGGAAGGACGTACTGGAAGTTCAGAATGGCTGGGAAAACTTTAGTTCAATTTTTCTGCCAGTGAGAGAGTGTTCAGAGTCATAGCAGGGTCCCTCCAGGGGAGTAATCCCCACTTCCCACAGCGTTTTCCCGTGGGGTGAGACAAGAGGTCCACAGTTTACTTTTTGTCTGTAGAAAACCGGCAGGAGTGGCTCGGCGCTTGTGGCTCAATGGGCTGAGGCGCCAGCCACGTACACCTGAGCTGACGGGTTTGAATCCAGCCCTGCCCGCCAAATAACAATGACGCTGCAACAAAAAAAAAAAAAAAAAAAAATGGGCGGGCGTTGTGGTGGACGCCTGTAGTCCCAGCTACTTGGGAGGCCGAGGCAGGAGACTTGCTTGAGCCCAGGAATTGGAGGTTGCTGTGACCTGTGATGCCACAGCACTCTCATGTCACATCCAGGGTGACAGCTTGAGGCTCTGTCTCAAATAAACAAACAAAAAAAGAAAACCCGCAGGAGTAAATGCAGAGAAAAAAGGAAGAAAAGGAAACAGAAAGCAAAAAAGACCACAGCTTTCTTGGGGGAGGGGATGGATACTTTTCCTTTTAGTTGAATTTTGTACCTGAAGCTTGCATTCTTAGAGTTGCAACTTGCCTCAGCAAAGGTGACCTGCAGTCATCACTTCTCTCTTGGCTGACGTACCAGTCTTCAGCTCAATTAGGCATTTTCTGGAGTTATCCTTCCCCTTGGTCAGGAGCCTCTCTTGGGAGCTGCTTCCAGTAGGCCATCTTGCCCTTCCTCCCCCTTTTTTGAGACAGAGTCTCTTTGTCCCAGGCTAGAGTGTCCTGGTGTCATACCTCTCAGCAACCTCAAACTCCTGGGCTCAAGTGATCCTCTTGCCTCAGATTCCTGAGTAGCTGGGACTACAGGTGCCCACCACAATGCCTGGCTTCTATTGATCTATTAATGGACATTTGGGTTCTTTTCAATTTGTACTTTTACAAATAAAGCTACTAAACTTGGTACAGATTTTGACCAAATTTGTTTCTTTTGAGAAAATTCCTGGCAATGAAATGGTTGAGTCATATGGAAGATGTGTGTTTACCTTTTTAAGAAATTTTCAATTTTTTTTCCAAAATGGTAAGTTTTTCATTCTTTTTTTTTCTTTTTTTGAGACAGTCTTACTTTGTCACCCTCAGTTGAGTGCTGTGCGTCACAGCTTACAGCAACCTCCAACTCTTGGGCTTAAGTGATTCTCTTGCCTCAGCCTCCCAAGTAACTGGGACTATAGGCGCCCTCCACAACGCCTGCCTATTTTCTGTTGCAGTTGTCACTGTGGTTTAGCAGGCCCAGGCTGGGCTCAAACCTACCAGCTTCAGTGTATGTGGCTGATGCCATAACCACTGTACTACAGGTACCGAGCGTTTTTTTTTTTTTTGTAGTTTTTGGCTGGGGCTGGGTTTGAACCCACCACCTCCAGTATATGGAGCTGGCACCCTACTCCTTTGAGCCACAGGTGCCGCCCCCGAGCCTTTTTTATTTTTGAGTGAGCTTTGGCAGTTTCTGTCTTGCAAGAAATTAGTTCATTTCATCTAAATTGTTGAATTTATGGCATAAAGCTGTGTATATTATTCTATTAATATCTATAGAAACTATGATTGATAATATCTCCTTCATTCTAGATAAGGGTAACTGTGTTTTCTGTTTTTTCCTGATCAGTCAGTCAGGCTAGAGGTTTTGTTAATGTGCTCAAAAAACCAGTTTTGGGTTTTTGTTTCCTATTTCTTTGATTCCCTTTTATTATTTCCTTTTTCATGTCTACTCTGGATTTGCTTTTTCTAGTTTAAGATGCAGACTGAAGTCATCAGTTATAGTGACTATTAGTTTCTAATATAGCTGTTCAGTGCTATAAATTTCCTTCTACTAAAGTACTAAAGACTACTTTAGTGCTTCTGACAAATTCAAGTATCCTGTGCTCATTTTTAAGTTCAAAATATTTTCTGATTTCCCTTTTTATTTCTTCTTTGACCCATGGGTGACTGAGACATATGTTATTTTGTTTCCAAACATTTGAGGGATTTTCACTTATAATTTAATTTTGCTGTGGTCAGTAAACGTTTTTATATGACTCAAATCTTTTCACATTTATTGTTTTATAGCTCGGAAGACAGTCTAACTTTACAAAATGTAAAGGTGTCCCATGTGCACCTGAAAAGAATTTTTTTTTCCTACTGTTTTTTGTTGCAATGCTCTAAATGTCAGTTAGGTCAAATGTTCAAGTTATAGTATTCTTAACTGATTTTCTGTCTACTTGTTTCATTAATCAAGGGAGAGGTGTTGAAATCTCTTATAATTGTGATTTTTGTCTATTGCAATTCTATCCATTATTGCTTTGTGTATTTTGAGACTACTATTAGATTCATAAATATTAGGATTGGTATGTCCTAAATAGTGTTCTTTGCTTTAAATCTATATTGATATTAATATATAGCCACTCCATCTTTCTTTTGATCAGTGTTGTTGTGGTATATCTTTTTCTACCATTTTACTTTTAACCTGTTAGTGTCTTTGTATTTAAAGTGTCTTTTTCTTGTAGGATGCATAGAGAGTTGGATCTGAAGTTCTTAATCTAATTTGATAATCTCGTTTAGTTGGGATATTTATATCATTGTCACTTATTGTAATTATTGATAGAATTGGGTTTACTAAACCATTTTGCTATTTCTTTTCTTTTCATCTCATCTGTCCTGTGTTTCCTTTTTCCTCCTTTTCTGCCTTATTTTGATTTTTTTTTTTTAAGAGACAGTGTCTCATTTTGTCACCCTCGGTAGAGTGCTGTGGTGTCACAGCTCACAGCAACCTCCAGCTCTTGGGCTTAGGTGATTCTCTTGCCTCAGCCTCCCGAGTAGCTGGGACTATAGGCACCTGCCACAATGCCTGGCTATTTTTTGTTGCAGTTTGGCTGGGGCCGGATTTGAACCTGCTACCCTCAGTATATGGGGCTGGTGCCCTACTCACTGAACCACAGGTGCCACCCAGATTGAGTATTTTTTTATGATTTCATTTTAACTCCTTTGTTCACTTGTTAGCTATAAATTTTGTGTGAAAGTGTATATATAGATACACTTTCCTCTTATATAGTGGTTGCTTTTGGGTTTACAGTATACATTTTTAACATACCATAATCCACTTCCAGGTGAAATTATATACATGTCACAAGGTAGTATGGACCCATACAATTATACTTCATCTCTCTTCCCAGCATCTATATTATTATTGTATATATTTTATTCTATAATACATATGTTACAAACCCCACAACACATTATTTTTCCTTTAAGCAGTACATTATCTTTTAAATGAAAAGAATCTTTTGTATTTGTTAACATTTTATCATTTCCAGTGCTGTTTCTTCTTCTTCTTCTTTTTTTTTTTTTTTTTGAGACAGAGCCTCAAGCTGTCACCCTGGTTAGAGTGCTATGGCATCACAGCTCACAGCAACCTCCAATTCCTGGGGTTAAGCAAGTCTCTTGCCTCCGCCTCCCAAGTAGCTGGGACTACAGGCACCCGCCACAATGCCCGGCCATGTTTTGGTTGCAGCTGTCATTGTTGTTTGGCGGGCCTGGGTTGGATTCGAACCCGCCAGCTCAGGTGTACGTGGCTGGCGCCTTAGCCCGTTGAGCCACAGGCGCCGAGCCTTTTTTTCTTTTTCTTTTTGTAGATACATATTTCTTTTTGGTATAATTTGGCTTCTACCTAAAGGAATTTTTTTTTTTTTACACAGAGTCTCACTTTTTCACCCACAGTAGAGTGCTGTAGCATCTTAGCTCACAGCAACCTCAAACTCTTTGGCTCAAGTGATCCTCTTGCCTCAGCTCCCCAAGTAGTTGGGACGACAGGTGCCTACCACAATTCTGGGGTATTTTTAGAGATGAGATCTTGCTCTAGGTCTCAAACCTGTGAGATCAGACAATCCACCCGCCTCAACCTCCCAGAGTGCTAGGATTACAGGTATGAGTCACTTCACCTGGCTAAAGGAAGTGGCTTTTAATATTTATTGTAGCCCAGGCCTGCTGGTAAGAAATTCTTCTAGGTTTCATATATTCCAAAAAGAAAAAAATTTTCTCTTTCATTTCTAATTAAGCTTTTGGTTGGATATGGAATTCTATGTTTATACTTTTTTTATTTTGATATTTTAGAGACATTACTTCCTTCTGTCTTGTATTACTTCCCAAGAAGTTCTGCTATCATTTTAATTATTTTTTACCTGTGTTTAATATGCCTTTTCCTCTGGTTGCATTGAAGATTTTTTTCTTTATCAGCACTTTTGAGCAATTTATGGTGTGCCTTGGTGTAGTAAAGGCGTGTATTTGGTGCCTAGCATTTCTTGAATGTTTTGGTTCTGTGGATTTATAGTTTTCATCAAATTTGGAAAATCTTCACTGCAATTACACATATACAATATTAAGCCATTAGAAACCAGCACAACGGCTTGGCACCTGTGGCTCAATGGGTTAAGGTGCCAGCCACATACACCTGAGTTGGCGGGTTCGAATCCAGCCCGGGCCCGCCAAACAACAATGATGGCTGCAACCAAAAAATGGCCAGGCATTGTGGCGGGCGCCTGTAGTCCCAGCTACTTGGGAGGTGGAGGCAGGAGACTCGCTTGAGCCCAGGAGTTGGAGGTTGCTGTGAGCTGTGATGCCAGAGCGCTCTATCCAGGGTGAAAGCTTAAGGCTCTGTCTCAAAAAAAAAGAAAAAAAAAAAAAAAGAAACCAGCACACCACACAGTTTGCTGTTGCTGTTATTTTTTTCCCCTCAATCATTTTTCTGTGCTTTATTTTGGATTTATTACTATATCTTCAAGTGTACTTATTCATTATTTATTATTACCCTGTGATGTCTAATCTGCTGTTAATCTAATCCAGTTCATCTAAGATAGTTTTTGGATAGGTTTTGTTTGTAGGTGCTGGTTTGAGTCATACTTGTAACTTCTATACACAGTTCATATGTTGAGTCTTTCCTCTGGCTTATTGGACGTATTGAATACAATTATAGTGATTTTAATACCTTTGTATAATAATTCCATCAGCTGTATTGTTTCTAGTTTTCTTCATTTTTCTTCTCATTATGAGTCACATTTTTCTGCTTCCTTGTATGCCTTGTGATTTTTTTTTTTTCTTGAGTCAAAAATTCTTGAGTTTGTTCTGGAACTCTGCTGAATTACTTGATAATAGTTTAATCCTTTCAGTTTTGCTCTTAATTTTTGTTGGACAACATCAGAAGAATGCTTCATCTAGGGCTAAGTTGCCCATTTCTGAGGTAAAATTCTTTGGAGCGTTCTACCTATTGCCGAAATACAGGCACTACTCCTGGCCTTATGTAAGCTTTGGTGAGTGTTAATTTTAATATCTTCAGGTAGTTCTTTCCTACGCCTTATGTAATTTCTTCACATGTATGTTTTGATCAGCACTCATCTGAAGACCTAAGGGAAACTGTCAGTGGGTCTCTGAAGCTTGTGTGCCACTCTCTTTTCTCCTTTTATTTATTTTTTTTGGAGTTTTGGACCTGGTCGGGCTTGAACCTGCCACCCCTGGTATGTGGGCCGGTGCCCTGCTCCTTGAGCCACAGGCACCGCCCCTCTCTTTTCTCCTTTATCTGCCTTGCAGACTTTAGCTTCTTTGGCCCTCCAGGGGCCTTTACTAAGATGCTGGTGAACTCTGAGGGTCTTGCTCTCTCCTGCGTGGCCTAGGAACTCTTTACATTCTGTACTCCAGGGCAATCACAGGCCTCATTTCATTTCTCACCTCTCAGGGACCTGTTCTTTATTAGCAGATGTCAGTGCCTTGAAAATTGTTGTTTCACAAATTCTGTCTGTTTTTTCAGTTATTTCAAACAGGAGATGAAATCTGGTTGTTATTTCATCTTGACCAGAAGCTGTACATGACATTGGAAACACTTGGAGAGCTTGTTATAACTACATGTATCTTGGGCCATACTCCAGCTGTACTGATTCGCAAGCTATAGCAGTGAGGTCAGGGTAAGGTTCTGCAATTGCATGCCAAAAATATGCCAAGTATTTAATATGCAAAGCTAAGTTAGACATAACACTTGTCTATAAAAGTTTTTACAATTCATTGGGAAAGACTGGGTAAATCAGTGCTGTTGGTACAGGATATTAAATATAATGTCTATATGGAGGGTGTTTGAGAAAATCCTTATGAGGAAAGGTATCTAAATATAGCCTCGTGATGGCCAAGAAAGGGTTAGGAAATGATTCCTGGAGGAAATGGAGCCAATTTGGAAAAGTTGTTTTAGTGGGAATGGAATTAGGGAGGCTAATAGGCAATAACATTCCAAGTACGATAACAAACATCATTATGAAGGCTCAGAGGTACAAGGTTGCATAATGCATTTGGGGAATTGAAAGTAGTTTAGAATGACTGGATAAAAGTGAGGTAAGTAATGGTCTTCAGTGTCTCCATCTATAAAAGAGACTCTATTATCCCTAACATTTATGACTTTCAGGTGGGAAAAGAAAATAAACAAGAATAACTCATTGAGATGAGTAGGCTAAGCATTTGATAATAGATAAATCCAGTTTTCCCTTGACCCTGAAAGTATGTCAGATTGACTTTATTCACTTATTTGATGAAATAAATTTGATTGATTTATTTTGAAATCAAATTTTTGATTTGATGAAAATCAAAAGGTTTAATAAGCACTTATTTTACAGGAGGCCATATAGAGACGGGTGATAGAGATTTAGAAATTTATAAGCTCTTATAATTTCATAGTTTTGGGGTTTTTTTTGCAGTTTTTTTTGGTTGGGGCCGGGTTTGAACCCGCCACCTCTGATATATGGGGCCAGCCCCCTACTCCTTTGAGCCACAGGTGCTGCCCCATAGTATTTTTTTTTTTTTTTTTTTTGAGACAGAGTCTCACTATGTCACCCTTGGTAGAGTGCTGTGGCATCACATCTCACAGCAACCTCAAACTCTTGGGCTTAAACGATTCTCTTGCCTCAGCCTCCCAAGTAGCAGGGACTCCATGTACCTGCCACAAAATGCCCAGATACTTTTTTTGTTGCAGTTGTCATTGTTGTTTAGCTGGCCCAGGCTGGTTTCAAACCTGCCAGCTTTGGTGTATGTGGCTGGCCCCATAACCACTGTGCTATGGGCACCTAGCCCATAGTACTTTTTAATTGTTTTGTGTCTTAAACACTTAACTATGGAACATATTTCACTTGCTAAAAAAATATCATTCCAAACAGCCTCGATTTCAGAAAAACAATTAAGGATCAGTTTGAGAGAAGAGGAAAGTTTCAAAGTAACTGAAGGCAGCACATTCTAAGGAGCTTACATGAGCAGCTAACACTAAGTACGGAGAACTATTCTGAGAGCTTTCTGTAAATTAACTCATCTGGTCTTCACAGACATCCTAGTACTATTAAGTATTACTTATGTTAATCAGAAGACACTCTTTTGACAGTAGTCTTTCCATGTATTTATTTTACCAGCTACCAATCATTACACTACTACAAAGAAAAATAGAGAATGTACCAGAGGCCTTAGGAAGGAGAGGTGTGGTCCCTGAGAAGAGTGTGGAGGGTGGTTGCAATAATAGTTTTGTACCACATGGAAATTTTTCAAACTGCCAAAGAATTTTCCAAGAGAAGTGAGTCAAAAGTCAGACCCTCAAACTAGCAGATATTGCAGTAAATTCAAGAGTTTCTTTAAGCTATGCCTGCTGACATTGAATAGCAACATCTTCCCAAAGTTAGGCTTGAAACAATGTCATTGTTAGGCCATCCCAAGTATAATTTAAAAGTGAATAGTACTAGAAACTGATGAAGTAGCGTGTGCACAATTTATCATTTCCCCTGTTGAGGTCAACAGACATCTGTAACACACTTTCCCTCAAGTAGCTCACACATGCGGGGTGAGGGTTTCTGTTCTGAACCATAGATAGGAAAATTACCACTTGTCTTTATAGACCATCTCACACTCAATTGGGGGGGGGCTATAAAGCCTCAGTGTCAAGCACCATGATGATACTACATTCTATGAGTGGGAGTCGAACGAGGCCTCTCCTGATGCCGCCCAGTCTCAGGAACACTGGTTGTGAAAATGGAACGCTCCGTCTGCCTTGTACATTTTAATTTTCTCCTGTAGTCCATGCCGAGGCCCGTGTGCAGAGGACCACAGTTGGACAATGAGTATTTCAGATGACAAAGCTGATATTTCAGTCTATTTCTTCATGTGATAGCCCAAGTATTTTTTCCTAGAGAAGGAAAAAGGAAAAAAAAAAAAGAAATAGATTCTTAAAATTCCAAGTTTGATTCACTGCTGAAGTGAAAACATATGCCTGTTAATTCTGCTCTTATCCCAGGCATGCCCTGAGGCTCGGAGACTGTGTTGGGGTGAGGGGGGGGGTTGGCGAGGTGGCTGGCATCCTTAATACGCCCGCAAGGAAAACCTCAGCCAAGGTCTTATGTTACATAAGGGTTAACACGCTGGATCTTTTCTTGAAGATAGGAAGGAAAGTCTGTATTTAAAATGCAAAAAAATAATAGGGACTGAAAAGTCGATGACTGTAGAGGTTGCAAACTTCCCCTTTCAGAGTGCAGGATGGCAGGGTAACTATGTGACCTGTGCTCACGGGGAGGAGAAAGCGCCCAGGAGTAAATGGGAATCTCACGGGAGCTTGTTTAGCATGTATTTTAGATGGAGTTGCTATTTATTCATCTGATTGATTCACTTGCTGTTCTACAGATACTGGGTGGAAGTAATGGGAGCTATGGGAGATTAAAGGGGGCGTAAAATACATCCTCACCTTCACAGGGTTTAGTTGGGAAGATGAGATGTACTCATATGAAATATGGAATCCTAAGATAGTTAGGAACCGTGAGCTTCTGAAAAGGGTGCAGGGGAATTGTTTTCCCTCTGCCCACACCACTGCAAGGACATGACATAGAGCCACAAAAATACTTATGGCCATGGGAAGTCTCCCCTCCACATGTTCTTCTTCATCAGTTCAGGGACTCTGAGCACAGATCCTTCTCCAAATCTCCTTCACACTTCCATAGATCCCATCAGCTCTTATTTGCTTGTCAATTTCTTTTATTAACATCCTCTATTTTTTCAACACTTTTCTGTCACTTTGGAAAAATCAGTCCTTTCTCTCACACTCTTTCTTCTTCTGGTTTCCACTTACACGTTCTGACTCAAACCTAACTATGGCCCAGAGTTAAGATTAAATTTTATGATAATCTGGATAAATGCTTGCATTCATTTTGCTTTTCTATTTTTATTTGTTCACTAGAACTAGAATCACTGTTTCTATAATAGATTTATCAGAATATAAAAATACCATAAAATTCAGCTACTCGGGAGGCTGAGGCAAGAGAATCACCTAAGCCCAGGAGTTGGAGGTTGCTGTGAACTATGATGCCACAGCACTCTACTGAGACAGTAAGACTCTGTCTCTTAAAAAAAAAAAATTCACCCTGATAAAGTGCATAATTCAGTGGTATTTAGTATATTCTCAGAGTTGTGTGATTCACCTCTGATTTTAGACTATTACCATCATTACTCTTAAAAGAAACTTGATATCCATTAGCAATTGCTGCTGTTCCCTCACCCTCAGGAAACCACCAATTTACATTCTGTCTTTATGAATTTGCCTATTCTGGACATTTCATATAAAGGAAATCATATGGTATGTGGCCTTTTTATCTGACTTCTTTCACCTAGCAAAATTTTTCGTTTTCTTTATTTCTTTCTTTTTTTTTTTTTTTTTTTGGAGACAGGGTCCTGCTCTGTTGCCCAGACTAGAATGCAGTGGTATAATCATAGTTCACTGCAACCTCAAACTCCTGAGCTCAAGAGATTCTCCTGCCTCAGTCTCTGAAATAGCTGGGACCACAGTGTGTCCCACCATGCCCAGCAAATATTTTAATTTTTTATAGAAATGGCCTCTTGCATGTGCTCAGGCTGGTCTTCAACTCCTGGCCTCAAGCCATCCTCTCACCTCAGCCTCCCATAGTACTAGGATTATAGGCATGAACCACCATGCCCAGCATAATGGTTTTAAAGTTCATCCATGTATCAGTAGTATATTTCTTTTTTCTTTTCTTTTTTTTTTTCTTTTTTTAGAGACAGAGTCTCACTTTGTCGCCCTCGGTGGAGTGCTGTGGCATTATAGCTCACAGCAAACTCCAGCTCTTGGGCTTAGGTGATTCTGTTGTCTCAGCCTTCCGAGTAGTTAGGACTATAGGCGCCTGCCACAATGCCCAGCTGGCTATTTTTTGTTGCAGTTTGGCTGGGCTGGGTTCGAACCTGCCACCCTCGGTATATGGGGCCGGCGCCCTACTCACTAAGCCATGGCACTACCCAGTATATTTCGTTTTTGTAGCCAAATAATATTCCCATCATGTGGATATCCTACATTTTGTTTATCCATGTTATCTTTCATGGATAAACAAAATGTACATTTCCAAAATGTACATTTGGAATGCTTCCACTTTAGGACCATTATAAATAACGAATGTTGCTATGAATACTCATGTACAAGTTTTTGTTTGAAAGTATGTTTTCAATTTTCGGCTCCGCGCCTGTGGCTCAACAGGCTAAGGCTCCAGCCACGTACACCTGAGCTGGCAGGTTCAAATCCAGCCCGGGCCCACCAAACAACGATGACGGCTGTAACCAAAAAATGGCTGGGCATTGTGGCGGGCACCTGTAGTCCCAGCTACTTGGGAGGCGGAGGCAAGAGACTCGCTTGAGCCCAGTAATTGGAGGTTGCTGTTTGCTGTGATGCTATAGTACACTATCCAGGGTGACAGCTTGAGGCTCTGTCTCAAAAAAAAAATGAAAGTATGTTTTCAATTTTCTTGAATATATATCCAGGAATGAAATTGGTAACTTTATATTTGACATTTTGGGGAGCTG